>JAKUCM010005694.1:0-15018 GCA_023374145.1 Lepidium sativum
CATCCGTTGGGCTTGGCAAGCTAACCCGAAAAATCCAGTCTACGAAGACGCTTCTCTTTCATTCAGACCGGAGGGAAACCTTGTCCTGGCTCAGCCAGATGGAAAACGGTAATCTTGTGTTGTTTGATGATGGAGGTTGGCATGTAGGTCAGAGCTTTGATTTTCTGACGGATACACTCTTAGTTGGTCAGTCTCTTACACTTAATGGCTCGAACAACCCCGTAAGCCGCAACAATGGAGCTTATAGTCTTCTCTTAGAGATGGACCGACTCGTTCTAAGTCATTTAATCCCTAAGAACAACAACAAATCAGTTATGTGTTATGTTATTGAAGGTCGGTTTACTCCAAGCGTGACTTATCCACGCCAGGGCTTAGGCCGGAGTTCGCTTATAGGCATTTCCTCGCGAGACCTAGATCCAATGCCTCACGAAGTTTCCTAAGGCTTGACGCTGATGGTAATCTTGGGGTTTATACTTTTGATTTCAAGGCCAGTTTTCTTGCTTGTGAAGTAACGTACGAGCTTTTGACTTGAATAACAAGTGTTCGTTACCGTCCAAGTGTGGAGAGTTTGGAGTTTTGTGAGGATATTAATGCGTGGCTTGTCCATTAGAGGTAGGCTTATTGGGCTGTACTAAGGCTTATAGGCCCAAAAAGGTTAAGAATTGTGATCCCAAGACTTTCAATTATTATAGACTTCGAGGTACTATAAATGTTTTAAAGATATCAAGTGTCTTGGCATGTGTAGTAAAGACTGTAAATGTTTGGAGTACTTTTACGATAAAAGTAGCTTTAAGTGTTGGATTAGTTATGAACTTGGGGATTTAGTTAAAGTATCTAATTCTACAAAAATTGCGAACATTAAAACCCTTAATGTTTGAACCATCCACCATTAATCTATATTTTTTTATTTGTCGATACAACTGAATTGATAATTTTTGATATAGTCTTAAACATTTGGATATTCGGGTATTCGGATCTGTTACGGATGAAATTTATTCGAGTTCGGATCTTTTGGATATGAAACTTTTATACCCATTTAAGAACTGCATATATAGGTTATGGGTCGATTCAGGTTCATATTTTTATATATCCATTTAAGAACCAAATACGATTCGGCTTGGTTTCAATACCAATTCATGTTTAGGTTGGATATAAATAGGTAATTTTTTATAGTTCCACTATATATTCGAGTATTTAATCCCAAAATTTAATTATTTACTCGAAAAATATCACAATACTCGAAAGATACCTAAATACTTTAAATAAAATTTAAAAAATTATCTTTAAATCTTATATATGTCTGGTTCCGGGTATTATCCGACACTCATGGATATAGACGAAAAAAATCTATCATATACTTTTCTTGGTTTCTGATAATATCCAATATCCATTTTTAGACAGTTTTTTTTTTTTTGTCAACTAGCCTACTAGCTTTTAAATTCCCTCCTACTACTGCAGATAGGGGTTCGATCTCTGATGCTTTAAGAATTTGTAAAGTGACTACACTACTGGACCACATGTCCTCGGCATTTTTAGACAATTTTGGTTTGGTTCTTTTATTCTGGATATTTTGCCCATTTTATAGTCTAAAATCTATTAAATCTGTGTATATTCAAATCTTTGTAACTGAGCCTCTAAAATAGGGAAACTTTATAAAGCTATATTCAAAAATTTAAGCATTCCGTATAAAGCTATAATCAGTAATATAAACATAATGGGCTTAAGAGTACTAAAAGCCCATTATCAATTCGACTTTATTCACGAACCTTTCTCGATTGCTTCGTCGAGAAGAAGAAGGAAGGGAAATTAATCAGACTTCCTTCTACAATCTGCACTTCACCATTTTCCATTTTACTACTGAATTTCTCAAAGTTCGATGGATCTAACAACAACGCGGCAGAGGCGTCCACTTCTATCTGATTCTGCTTCTTCTTCGTCGGCTGATTCTTACTCGAAGACCGATAAACCCCGCCGATCTAGCGGCGATGGTACGGAGGATCATGGTCTTCGGTGGTTCTTGCCGTTTATGGCGCTATGTTATCTTCGTTACATGAGCGCAACTTCTAACATAATTCATGACTGCGATGAAGTGTTTAATTACTGGGAGCCTCTTCATTATCTTCTCTACAAGTCGGGTTTTCAGACCTGGGAATACAGGTTTGTTTTTGCGCTACATTTACTCTATATGTTGTTCGATAATGCACATTCCCTTATCTGAGACGCGATTTTAGCTCAACTGAGTAATTACTTGAGCTGTGGTAGTTCAATGTGTCTGTATCGGTTATAGCTAGTTCAAAAATGGTGTTTGAGTTAAGTTGTGGGAAGTTTCTCTATGTATTGGTTGAATCTGGAACCAGAAATCTGAATGTTTAGAATTTTGCAGTTCCAACTTTGCTCTTCGCTCATACTTATACATTCTATTCCATGAATTGGTTGGGCGGCCTGCTTTATGGTGGTTTGGTGAAGAGAAGGTAAGCAACGTAGACTTACTGGTGTACCTTCCAATTAGTACATAACTGCATATCTCTTATCCACATTTTGTCTGTTATGTGGATAGGTTAAAGTTTTCTATGCAGTGAGACTCTTTCTCGGGCTGGTTTCTGCAGTATCAGACACTGTCCTGGTTGTTGCACTCTCCAGAAAGTATGGGAAACGAGTTGCTACATACGCACTTGCCATGCTCTGCTTAACCAGTGGCTGCTTCTTTGCTAGCACCAGTGAGTGTTTTGTTTAGTGTTGATTTGTTACACTTGTTTAAGCTCTTTATAATATTTCTTTTAACCTGCTTATATTATTGGCTTTTCAAGTTATTCTTGCATTTAATAGATTTTGGTTTCAATTGCTGGTATTAAGTTATTCCCATGACATTGTTCTTTTCCGTTGCTTCAAATTTCGCATTTATGTTCTGATTTCTTATTAATTTATGACTCCCTGAAATTGGCTAGGTTTCCTCCCAAGTTCATTCTCTATGTACGCCATGAGTCTCTCATCTGGTTTATTACTTTTTGAGAAGTATGCCACAGCTGTTGCAGTTTCGGTCATCGGGGTGATTCTCGGCTGGCCATTTTCTATCTTGGCCTTTTTACCTGTCGTCAGCTATGCTCTGGTTAAGAGATTCAAGCAAGCATTTATCTCTGGCGCTGTCACTTCTATTTTTCTCCTAGTAAGTTAACACTAATCCTAGGTGCTTTTCTTTTGTGGATTTTATGGGAATTATCGCATGTTGCCAACTTTAATTTGTTTCATTTGCTCTCAACCAGGGACTTTCAGTACTTGTGGATTACTATTATTACAAGAGATGGACATCTTCGGTTTTGAATCTCTTGATATACAATGTGTTAGGGGGTGGAGAGAGCCATCTCTATGGGACCGAAGGACCATTATTTTATATACGAAATGGATTTAACAACTTCAATTTTGGTTTCATTTTGGCAATATTGTTTGTCGCAATATATCCTGTTATCAGAAGAAAGTATGACTGTGGCTTGCTGGTTGTGATTTCACCAATGTATATCTGGCTGGCATTCATGTCACTTCAGCCCCACAAAGAAGAAAGGTGATCTTCCATTTCTTTCTTCTTGTAGTCTTGAGACCAATTTTAAGGTGGCTGCTAGATCTTGAGGAAACCGATTTTAAGATATGTACTATATTCCATTGTTCAACCAACGATGTTTTTAATTTCAGTCAATTGCTGCAGGTTTCTTTATCCTATATACCCTCTTATATGTGTCTCTGCTTCTGTTGTTATTGAGAATATACCTAAGCTATTCCACGAAAAATATAGTTCACGTGAAAGTCTTCTGGTGACATTAAGCTCTGACTTTCAACATCTCAGTCTCCTTTTCTGCACATTGAAAGGAATTAGATTGTTTGATTCTCACATTTCTTTTCACTATGCAGATAACCAAATACATGCGACCTGTGTTTCTTGGTGTTATCTTATGTGCTTCACACTGCCGAACATTTTCTTTAATTAATGGCTATTCCGCTCCTTTAGAGGTCTATAAACTATTGGAGCACAATGATGATGCCGGACCAGGTATATCTATTTCGAACAGAACTCTTTGATCATTACTATACAAACACGAGTGAAGATAACATTAAGAATTGTAATTTTCCATTGGACAAAGAGGAGCAAGATCCTCTTGTCTACATTTTTCTAGTCACTGATGAGTTCTTGGTTGGTTTGCTATGTCAGGTTCTGTTTTATGCGTGGGAAGTGAATGGCATCGATACCCATCTTCATTTTTTGTGCCTGACTATATTAGCGATGTACGGTGGATCGATGATGGATTCCGCGGTCTTCTTCCATTCCCATTTAACAGTACACTTGGAGGCACAGCAGCATCACCTCCACATTTCAACAACAAGAACCAAGCATCCGAAGAGCAATTCGTAAAACTAACACACCCTTCTTTCGTAAAACCCTACAAAATTCTTTAATCATAAGCCCTAACATGGGTTTATCCTCTGTTCTAATTTTCTAAACAGTTAAAGCACATCGAAGCTTGTACATTCCTCGTTGAGTTGCAGCTTAGTAGACCGTATCCATATCGAGGCAACGACTTATCGACATGGGAGGTATAAGAATAACATCATCGTCCTGAAACAAAACTGATTATTAATTTGACTTCCTCTTGTTCAATCAGTTTGTTTTCCCTTTTTCAGCCTATCATAGTGTTACCTTACTTGGACAGAGAGCTTTCCCCAGCTAAGTATAGATCGTTCTTCATCCCGTACAAGTGGCAAGCGAAAAATGTGTTTGGCAAATACGTAATACATAGAAGAGTCCATAAATGATCGCAAATCCCATAACTCTGTAGACTCATAGCTTTTAACTCAGTTCAGTGGCCAGCTTTTAAGCAGAATGTAATAACTAATAACTGATTAGTATGGCTTTTGTAGTCTAGCAAAGTCTCATTTTATTTGTCCTTTTGATATTGCGGATTCCAATTTCGACTTTTTAAGAAAAATGATAAAAGGAGAAGACTAGAGATATTTCCGTCGTGTGTAAGCGTTCAACCAACGCGTTCTAAAGGGCACTAAAAAAAGATAACGAGCATATTAACCCAATGTAATCAACTAAAAGAATCTTAATAATGTAGAATGATTATCGTAACAAATAAGAACAGCCTGAAAAGTGTTGGAGTCTATTCCAAAAAACTCGCACGTCTGCGACTGTAAATAGCAAAAAGAAGAAAGTATCTTTCTGTAAATGTATCTAATAGGCTTTTGAGATTTGGACATTGTAATTTGCAAAAATGTCGTCATTCTATTATTATTCGACCGAATTTAATAGTGCATGCTGTTGATTAGGTGGCTTAATCAACATATCCAATTAGAGGATTAGATGTCCTTCGTTATAACAAAAATAATTATGTATAAATTTTTTAGTGCAAATTAGATCAACAAAATCTAATACATATTCCAAATTTATCTCTAGAATCTTTTACTTTTTAAGTAACCAATTTCTAGTTATTAGCGAAAGCATAAATTTCGTTATATAAATTTTTCAAAAAAATATTGAATTGGTAGAGGATAGGAGAATTTCAAATTTTTAATGTTTATATATTAGATTATGGTTTTTAACTCAAAATTAATTAGCAATAAGTGGAGAGACTCATATCTTATTAAAAAAATTTGAATAAATAACTATAAATTTTAGCATAATTAGAAAATTAATCATTCACTATTTACTCTATTCACTTTTTATAACTAATTATTATATTGTACTACTATTATTAAAGGTGTATAACATATACATAAATCTATAAACATTGCTATTACATAATTTAAATTATAGTGTTAACAAACATGGTACAAGTGTTATGACTATTGTTATAGAAGTATTACTATTAATGTTATAAATTCACTTTTAACTGAGAATAATCTGGAAGCTTCTTAGTCAATCTCTCAAAAGGTGATTTGTCTCTCAGAATGGGAGTTGGAAGACGATTAATGATGTGAACATCGAATAAAATACAATCTCCCAATAAGAAAGTGGTATGTGAGATTGGAAAATCAAAGAACGAGCCACATTAAGAATATGATGATGTTTTCTTTCCACCACAGAATTTTGTTGTGGTGTTTGAGGGCAAGAATGAAAAGAAACAATGCCCCTTTCTCTGTAAAATCTTGTGAAATTCAATTCATGAGCATTGTCGGATCTAACACTCTTAATTCTAGTGTCAAACTGGTTCTCTACCCTCTTAATAAACTCGGGAAAGACTTCTAAAACATCATATTTGTTCTTAAGTAAGTAAACCCAAGTAGCTCGAAAGTGATTATCTACAATGGTTAAGAAAAATTTATGCCCATCATCAGTATATAAAAAAATGGCCCCAAAGTATCTATATAAAGCAAATCAAAAGGTTTTCAACTGAGATTATTATGAGACACAATAGGGAGAAGTTTATGTCTTGACAAATGACAAACTTTACAATGAAACTTGGAAGTATTTGAATGTTTAAGTAAAGACAACAAATCAGATAAAGATTAAAGCTTGGAAATTGAAGGATAACCCATTCTTTTATTCTAGAGATCATGAGTTGACACAAAAGCTATGACAGCAGAAGATAAATTATTATCCGGATGAGAAAGAGAAGTAACATCCAAAATGTAAAGATTTGACACCTTTCTACCCATTCCAATAGTTAAAGCCCGTATACGACCTTGGATAACACAAGAATCCTCATCAAAAATAACTCGAAATTCCATCCCCTTGGTCAGACAACTAACACTTATGAGGTTGAATTTGAATTGAGGAATGTACAAGACATCTTTAAGGATTATAGAGTCCCCTAAATACACATAGCCTATTCTGACAATGTCAATGAGGATGCCATTTGGAAAAGAAACAGTTGTGTTATGAAGAGGATGAAAAACAAAGAAAAAGTCTCTAGAATGACAAATATGATTGGTAGCCCCTTAATGTATCACCCAAGAGTCAATAGCTTGAATATTGTTATTGACAGAACAAACATAACGCCTATCAAATCCGGAAAAAAACAAGAGACTGAGGGATGAAACTTACCGAAAATTGTATAGATTTTCTTATGCACACAATTCAGAATCCACTATTTAACCATGCTATTACACTGAATTCAAATCTTAGAGGATCAGAATCTACACGTTTTGGAATAGAACCATCTATAAATCCCATTTTATTCTTAGCCTCAATACTAGTTGTTATTGCAATCATCCAAGTATTATAGTTTCCACCATCTAAAGATTCTGCAGTTAAAAATAAACGAGGATGATCAACACCTTGAAGACAATATGGACTATGAAGATTATCTGGAGAATTGGATATGTGAAAATCTATTGCTGAAAATCAATGCGATTCGAGAATCTAGAACCTCGAGGATGTGAGACGGATGCAGAAGACTTACCGCGAGATTTTGGAGGTAGATACTCCGATACATCTGGCGATGAGCTTCGTTGAACTACTTTACCACGTCTTCCCATTGAAATCAGCTCAAATGGAAAATCGAAGATGCACAAGACACTAAGCGATGAAGATGAATTGGCTCAAAATGAAGAAGAAGAAGGCGAATGCAACACAAGAATTTAAGAGAAAAAGTTGTTAGAGAATCATATTTATTGCTCTGATACCATTTTAGTAAAATGAATGTAATTCTCATTAATTTTAAAAGAGTGTAATACTTTGTTTATATACAGATCGTATAAACATAAGCTTAAGGTATTTAATAATCAGTACTTAACATAAGGTATTTAATAATCAGTACTTAACATACTTAGTACATTAATAGCCAATAACACTTGATTAAACTCTTGTAACCTACAAAAACCTAGTCCACCAGTCCGTTTAGGAGTAGAAATCTTCTTCCACGAAACCCAAGATGTTTTGCGTTGATTGTCCATTTTTGGCCACCAAAATCTACCAATTAACCTATCAATATCAGGACAACAAAAGACGTAGGTAGCTTGAAACAGTTCATATTATAAACATGCATTGCCAAGGCGATGACTTTAATCAAGGTTTCTTTTCCTGCAGTGCTAAGATAGCGTGTTTCCCAACCATTGATCCTTCGTTGTACTATATCTTTAATATACTGGAACATCTCTGCTTTGCGTCGCTCAAATTGTTCTAGTAGCCCGAGATATTTCCCACCTCCTCAAATATTAGGAATGTCTAAGAGATGCATAATACGCGTACGAGTAGATTGGTACACACGAGAACCAAAATTAATCGTTGATTTCTGTATATTGATTTTCTACCCGGATATAGATTCATAGCTACTGAGATGTGCTTGAGATTTGCGCTATTAGTGACATCGTCTTTTAAAAAGAACAATGAATCATCTGCAAAAAGCAAGTGTGTAATTGTCGGACCTCCAAGGCTCAGCCGAATGCCATGAAGCATTTCCGACTGAGCCTTTTGCAACATCGAGCTTAGAACATCAACACAAAGAATATATATATATATATATATATATATATATATATATATATATATGGAGATAAAGGATCACCATGTCGTATACCGCGTTATGGAGAAAAGTGTCCATATGGACTGCCATTGATAAGTATCGAAAAGGAGACAGAACGAATGCAAAACATAATCCATCAAATCCTTTTCGGCGAAGAACCTCTTCAATAAAATTTCACTCTAAATGGTCAAAAGCCTTACTAATGTCAGTCTTCACTGCCATAAATGATGTCGATAAATTCCGATTGACTCAGATACCATGAAATAGTTTGAGTGAAATGATAGCATTGTTTGTGATCTCGCGCTCTGGAATATAAGTTGCATGTGTTTCACTGACAAGTCTTTGTAGAGCAGCTTTGGTGTCTTCGTCTTAGGAATTAAACATATGTTTCCAGTATGTTTGGTAAAAGTTCTATAACACCCGTCTCCCGACACTTTTAGACACGTGTCACTTCGTGCCAAAACATTCAATCTTTATTTAATAACTAAGATGGTCCCAAAATCTTTTATAAAATCTCTCGTATAAAAATCATTAAAATAAAGAAAATAACGAAGAGAATTTCTTACGAAATAAATAACTGGAATAAATAACTTCAATGAAAAATGGAGACTCGGTAGCTACTCACGATCCTAGATCCGATCTGGAAAAAGGGAAAAAATGAGGGGGTGAGTATAAATACTCAGTGATGAGATCACTTCTGCCCACTGAGGCTCAAAGTTCTAACTTAATACTAAATATCGTCTATCCTAAGCATAGAAATCAATCATGTGCAACTTGTGTATTTCAACAAGTTGTACCAATCAGGCTGGTCTGTTAGTAGCAGCCAACGTCGCACACATCGGCTCAACCATACTCCACGATGGCTTCAGAGCCCCTCGGTTGGGAGACCACGGTTTGTAACTCGATCCTCCCTAGCTCGTCAGCGGTTTTTGGGCTAAAACGGTCATGTCAGCTCACTCTAGACCATTGTCTCTTTTCCACGGGGATTGTCGGGCCTCACATCCCGCACTTGACGGTGGACTTCCTCACAACTCATTGGCAACAGACCGGTCTGAGCGGCTTAATCAATCGTTTTATTATTAGATTTTAATATCTAATAAAAGGGGCCAAAACTTCTTTTTTCTTTGACTTGTGGGAGCAAAGAAATGGATGGTGTGAGTTTGGCAAATGCTCGACAAGCCGGCCCGTAGCCCAATTCCTCTGTGTCACACTTTTTAAGAGACATCCAGACAATTGTCTCTTTTCCACGGGGATTGTCGGCCCGTAGCCCAATTCCTCCGCGTCACCACTTTTTAAGAGACACGTCACTTACTCATTTACTCATTATTTATCTACTTACTTTTCATTAAAACATCAAATATATCACCTCTTACGAAATACCTCAAGAAATACGTATTTTAAATATTTATATATTATATAATAATTCAAACAAGTATCCTATTTCCAGACATTCACAAAATCCCTAAAATATTATCTAAGAGTTCTATAATTATTAATATATGATTAAAAATATTCTAATTAATTATTTTAATTATTAGAATAAACGAGTTTAATATTAAATTAAAACTAAAAGTCTCGCCTAGATTTGCCGGTGACAGATTCAACAACGAAGCCAAAAACAAATTCAACAACATTTCACAGCATAAACCTTCGCACACAAGCAACCAGACAGAACTAGGGTTCATCAGTCAACAAAACAGATGATTTTTGCTGACCAAGCAACGATATTACAGATCAGATCTTACCTACATTCGAAGGTCCGACGGTTTTGTTGCGTTCCTGAATGTTCCCTTTATCTAAATCCAACAAAACCTGAGTTTCGTTGCACAGATCTAGTTAGAAAACGACCCCGAATATGCCAAGTCGAACACAGCAATTAGAACAAAAACTCATAATTCTCTAACTCTGGAAATAGAGACTGAGATAATGTCTTACCTTAAACTCGATGTAACTCTCTCAATACTACTCCGATCAACGATCCGTTTGAAGCTACTGAAACTTGAGAGAAATATCTTTCCAGAACTACCAAAAGCATCAATAGGCGATTAATATCAGATTAGTTATGGGCCCTGAAAAATAGTGGTTCGGACTGGATTTCTTAACAATTGGAGGCTGCTCTAGGTTGATCAATCAACTTCGGCAATGAAGATACTTGCTATGAGGCTCGAGTTTGAAGATTTCATAAGAGGAAGAAACTTAGGATGCGCCGAGTTGGTGGGTTTAAATAGGGGAACACACTAGGTTTTAGTGCTAGGTTGAGAAGATGCATATTTTCCTTTTTTCTTAACAACTTGATTTCCCTTGACAATTCTTTTATTGGGCCTTATGGGCCATAAAATTAATTCATTAACCCAAGGTTGAGTCTCACAAGTTCCATCTGGTCTGGGTGCTTTCGTTGTACCAATACTTAAAACTGCAAGTTTAACTTCATCCGGAGTGATCAGACGAATGAGTTGGTGATTCGTAGCGGGTGTTACCACGTGAAGAACACAATCTAAGATGGAAAAATCAGAGGTAGAAGACTATGTAAACAGATGTTTGAAATAAGTTGTGGCTTCATGTGCAACATTCGTGTTACCATAAACTGAAAATGGATTATATTACCAAACAGCTTTTATTCCACAAAGAATTACGTTTTTATTAAGAACTCATTTTTACAAAAGACAATTCTAAAGATCAATTCTTCTAGCAAACAATCGATCCTAAAAACTACTTCTACAATTCGATAACCTAGAAGCACTATCTCAAAAGCTAATCTCTAAAACTACAATCCTCAAAATCCTTAGAACTGAATTACATCTCGAGATCCCTTTTATAGATGAAGAGCTCTTTTTATCTGTTTCCTAATTTTTATGAATCCAACTAAAAATCCTCTTCTTGGAATATGCTGATAAGATTCCTTCTTGATAATCCTTATCACATATTTGAAATTCAAACTTCAGAGGCTTCTGATCCCGACCTTCTCGCTTGTCTTCAACCGCTCGAGTCATGTGATCTTCAACGAATCTTCAATCTTCCCCTTTTTTGACTTGAGTTGATAGTAAGAAAACACCTGCATTTTCAAACACTTGACAGTACTTGTTGTCTCCAACAACAGTATAGTAATTACCAGAATAACAAAATAACCTTCAAATGGAAACGATCATAAATCCATGTTCCCACAACATCTCTAAAGAGGTGCAAACATTCATCAAGATGATGATTAACATTATAAGTTCAACAGGAAATGAAATGAAATGCCACAGGTTGGCCAAAAGATCTAGAGCTAAATAGTAGTTCCCCCTAAATTCTATGTGATCCCCCTTAATCAGACACATCAAAAATTTCTTAGTCTGTCTCCTGACTCTTTACTCCCCCGGCTTATCATCACACAAGTCAAAAAACAACACCTATGAATTTACCACTAACAAGCAGAATGAGAAATCTAACCTTTGAGTGCCTTCTTGCACAAGTGTGTGATCTCTTCAGACATTACTAAAATCGTTTCCAGAAGCTCCTTAGATGTATACGTTTCTTCTTCCACAGACGCCTTAGCTTTTCCTTTCTGTTTCCTATCTTTCGTCTTGTTACCAGATACAGATGGAACTGGTGCAGGCACTGCACGTTGCTTTGCCAGCAGACGAGTGAGCAGAGATGGGTACGGAAGGTAGAGCTTCGATTTGGAGTCTCTTGTAAGCACAGCAACCTTCTTGATTTGGCTGAATATCACTTTGCCGATATTCAACCGAGTTCTGGTTCCGATCCTATACGCCAATTGTAGTCTCAGTAGACTGACATACCCTTCATTCGATGTGGGAAGCCAATTCGTACAGCAGAATGTGTACAGCTGTGCATACAACTGCCCCAGATGCGCCTTTTTGACCATGTTCAGATTCTTGATACCTCCTTCAGTGACAGTTTCACCTATATCCTCCGACAGAACTTCAAGTTTTTGAGGATTGGAGCGATCCGTCACATTTGGTGACTCTAACACCTCATTAATCTTTTCGGGTGAAATTACGTACTTGTGGCCTCTCAGATACACTGTCCAAGACTCACTTTCTTGATCTAAATAAGGCATGTTTGCCCATAACTCAAACAGAACGTCAGTAAAATAATCAACTACAGATTCTAATGACCTTAACAGACCCATATCCTTAAGAAGTTGAACTAACTCCGACTCTTGCTCATCAAATGTATACGCACATTCCACTATAAATCGTTCGTTTGAAGATGAATAGAGCTTGTACCTGTGGTATGCGTCTGGAGTGCTGAAAGTTCTTTGATCGAACTCAGGAGTTATCGATTGAGAGAACTCCCCTGTTCTGGCTATGCGACGGGACTTGCGGTTCTCTGAGACCACAGAATCATCGAGGTAACGCTTGAGGCTCCCCCATGATACCTTGGCTCTGGGTATGGTACTTTTAGTACCGTGACTCAAAGAGTCCTGATTCCTCTTAGCTTTCACCTTGTCGTCCTGAATGGGAGTCGGTGGCTCAGATCTGCAGAATCTCGAGGGGGATCCTTCTGTTTGCTCCTCTACTGTTTGGGAGTTTGCATGTGACACTTCGTCTTCGTAATTGAACTCCCAAGCCATTTTGAGTTCATCACGTTCTTGATTGATTGTCGTCTTGGTTTCTTTCGTGTTCACCGAAAGCCTCAACCCCTTGGGTTGATAGACCATCATCGCCCTTTCTTGATTCGTCACATACTCGACAATGTTTCGCAGTGAAAACCTTGCTACAGATGCATTCTCCATCTTAAATCTCAGAATTTTGAAACCTAGGGTTTTCTCTTCTCTTCTTCGTGATCTATTTATATCCTCCTGAATGGGCCTGAAAAAAAAACGAACATACGGCCCCCTTTTCCTTTTTCCAATTCTTTCGAATCGGATAATTAATACATTCATTGAATCGATTTCACACAAACTATCGATTCACATTCAAGGTTTAAATCCATTCGTTTCTCTTATTCATTGAACCGAGTGACCCAGATTAATCTTGACATGATGAGCACTAAAAATAAGATTCATTGTATGTACTCCCCTTTTTTTTATTCCTTTCATAACTTTCGTCTTGTCATACACAAGCTGTTTCAGCTAGCTGAAGTCCGAGATTACCCAATATACCCCTACTCAGCAAGACATGCAATCAAGTTTAAGATGTGATGACTAGACTTTCACACCATCATACCTTTATCACTCAGCTTCAACAGTATCAAAAGAATCAAGGCGATCAGGCAGCTGGAATTTCCTTTGGAGAGTCCCTTTTTTTTATTGTATTTGTCAACTTCGCACTCAACATGCATCAATTCCAAGCTTTTGGCTAGTTACTAGCCTTTCCTTTTTTTTGTTTTTTTTTTTAATTATCAACACAGTGTTGTATCAGAGCATCACTTGACTTCTCAGCTTACTGATACAAGGGCTCTCCTCAGCTCTTTGACCTCCTAGATCTTACCTTGATAAATCAACAACCTGATATTCACTGTGACGGTATGATGGGCAGCTATTTTTCATCATCACAATCAATCTTGATATTTGTCTGCCCTCTTTCAGGTGTTTGCTAGCTTTCCTCAGACTCAACTGCTTGCAACCGTTGCTCCATAGACACTTCCCCCTTTTTTATAAAAAAAAAATTTCACTAGCATTCACAGACTCCAATCGCTATTCGTAGTTGAATGAAACGATTGAAGCACAGTGGTTTAGTAAACAAATAAGCTAATTGATTTTCAGTGCCCACATGTTCAAGTTTGATCAGTTTCTCCTCGACAAGTTCTCGAATAAAATGATGACGAGTGTCAATATGTTTGTTCGAGAGTGTTGAACTGGATTCTTAGCAATACAAATAGCACTCTGATTGTCACAAAAACAAGTAATGGTTTCGAGTCCATACCATAGTCAGCAGTCATTTGTTTTATCCATAGGAGTTGAGTACAGCAGCTTCCCATTGCAATATATTCTGCCTCTGCAGTAGATAATGACACACAGTTTTGTTTCTTACTGAACCATGCAATAAGATTATTTCCCATAAAGAAACAACCTCCACTTGTACTTTTCCGATCATATATGCTTCCTGCCTAGTCCGCGTCACAATACCCTGCAAGACTTACAGTAGTATATTTAGTAAAAAAGATGCCAAGCTTGTAAGATCCATTTACATACCTGAGTATACGTTTGGCTGCAGTAAGATGACTCTCTTTAGTTCAGCTTGATATCTCGCACAGAGACCAACCGACAAACTCAAGTCTGGACGACTTGCCGTGAGATAAAGCAACCCTCCGATTAGGCTTCTGTAAGCCGTTATGTCAACTGGTTTTCCCACCTCGTCTCTTGACAACTTCTCGTTTGATCCCATCGGAGTTTTAGCAGACTTGTTGTTTTCCATGCCGAACTTCTTTACCAAGTTTTTTGCATAAGTACTTTGATTCACGAATATTCCTTCAGACGTTTGTTTGACTTGAAGACCAAAAAAATAAGTAAGTTCTCTGTTCATACTCATTTCGAACTATTGAGTCATCACCTTGACAAACTTGTCAACCATTTGTTGTCTGGTTGAGCCGAAGACAATGTCATCGACGTAGATTTGCA
>JAKUCM010005696.1:0-14739 GCA_023374145.1 Lepidium sativum
ATATATATATATATATATATATATATATATATATATATATATATATATATATATATATATATATATATATATATATATATATATATATATATATATATATATATATATATATATATATATATATATATATATATATATATATATATATATATATATATATATATATATATATATATATATATATATATATATATATATATATATATATATATATATATATATATATATATATATATATATATATATATATATATATATATATATATATATATATATATATCAGTTTCTATAATAATATTCTATAATAATTGAAGTGATAGTCATTGATCTAAGGAGTAAGAAGCAAGGAATGAGAGACTTTGTGTGCACCAGAGTCTTCCACCAGATTGCAAGGAGGTCTCAACATGCTTGGGCTTCACGAGTCCATTAAGGTAATGGGCTGTGATCCACATCACACATCCATCTTCTTCTAGTAAAAACGGTGAAGAGGAAGGTGAAGAGGAGATCGAGAAGCTTCGAGTCTGTTGAGCTTCCTCTGTTCTCTCTCGGTTAAACTCTAATCTTCTTCTTGAGATGTATATATGTGAGTTATGATCTTTGTTTCAATGTAACGAGTGCCAGAGGGTAAGTTTCTGGTATATCGGAACTCGGTGATAGTGGATTCCGGAGCTTAGTCTCCGGCGAGACGTAGGACTCTATTTTAGAGTCTGAACTTGTAAAACCTCGTGTGTTGTCTTTTTTCTTGTTCTTCTTTTCTTTCTATATCACTTTAATCCGCACAAATTGGTATCAAAGCTTAGACTAAGGAGGATTCTTTACCAAGAATCGAGAGGAAAGAAGAAGAAGGAGTCATCAAGTGCAAGTAATGACAAAAACGAAATCGAAGAAGAGAATAATCGCTCTTCTAACAGTCGAAGGGTTGAAGGATGTTCTCATGACTCACGATCCAAAGGCCTTATCGGAAGAAGATGAGAAGAAATCATATCTGAAGGCGAAGATGATTGAGGAAGACCAAGCGTTTTCAGATAGAGATGAGAAGGCGTTAAATCTTATCTTCTTAGGCGTCGGAGATAAGGTCCTGAGGAAGATCGAGAGTTGTACAACCACAACAACTACTATTGAAACATTAGACAAGTTATTTTTTCCCACAACTCTTCCAGATAGGATTTTTTCATAACTTGAAGTTTACTCGTTCAAAATGCAAGACGGTAAATCTATAGATCATAATGTAGATGATTTTCTAAAACTTGTCGGAGTTCTGAGACATCTCCAAATAGAAATAGAGGAAGAGACACAGGCGATATTGTTGTTAAAATCTTTGCCCGAAGAATATGAACATCTCAGAGAAACACTAACATATAGCAAATAAAAGTTTTGCGTTGATGATGTTATTATGGCAGCTAAGTCAAAAGAAGTGAAACTGAAAAAGGGTGGGAACAGCAGTAGAGAAAACGGAGAGGGTCTATTCGTAAGAGGGAGATCAAAGACTAAGAAGAGTGGGAACTAGTCCAAAGGGAGAAGCAAATCAAGCAGATCCAAATCAAGCATAGTATAGGTTCATTTTACCAGATCCAATTTTGCTACTTTAACCTAACCGAACAAACCTACACACCAAGCACCACAAAAAAGTATGAAACAACTTATCTGCAAGTCTGGAGTCGTCTGCTACAGCTACATAGTCGTCGAAGAGGAGCCTAGCCACACCTGTGAAGAAACCCGCCACACCTTCGGTTGAAAAGTCGGCGAGGAAAGAAAACCCCACCAACCAAAAAAGTGGAAGAAAACACCTGAGATCTTCCTCTAACACCCTGAAGAAAACCCCCGAAACACTGGAACCTCTCCGCGAAACCCCTCCCACTCGCCGTTAACACCGTCACCCCTAGATCTATCAGATCTGGAACCCTAAACGAAATGAGCCCCAAAACTGATCTGATAATTAAGAGGAAATGAAACGTTTTCGGAGATGCGAGAGAAACAAACGCCGCTTCGAAAGATCCAAATCCTCCCACACGGAGACCACTCTTGGAATAAAACCGTTATTTTGAAATCGCCTCTCTGGAAATCGGTTCTCACTGCACTACTCGCACGCTGTATCGTCGTCATAAGAGCTGCCACCAGGATTCCGGGACAGTAGATCGCCTCCACCGCCAGAAAATTGCCTCGTGCGACTCATTTTATTATACTTAAGTATATATTAAACTCGTTTTATAATTTTTATAACCATAACATTACAAGATTATATTCTAAATCAAATGAATTAGCAAATATACAATATTTTCTTAATTATAATTAAATACATAAAATATAATATGGAAACACATAATACGTAACGGCAATGAAATTAAATGACGAAGAGTTTAGTGATTATAGATTTGGGATTTAGCTTACTTTTAATGATTAGTAATTTACTTGCTTTGTCTTTGGTTTCTTTCTTCTTTTAGATGCGTTGAAGCAATTTCCGGTTAGTAAGAAACCAGCGCCACAGATCTAAGAACGTTATGTTTTTCCAGGCCTTCTCAAATATTCAAAAAAAAAAACAAACTTACAGTTTTAAATAGATTTTTATCATAAAAACAAACTTACGTAAAATGAAATAATACCTGCATAATTCTATCAAAAAATATTAATAATAAATATAAAACATTATAAAGATATATTTAATTACCAAAATTAACCGCTATAATATCAAAAAACTTAATAACAGTACCAAAATCCGCTATCTAAATATCATACCTATTATAATGGATAATGTCATAATGTTTAACTAAACAATATTATATCATTAGATAACATTTTTCCAATGCTACCAAACCCGTTTTTCTTGTCACGGTGGATCCTAAGAAATGTACTTATTTAGAGCTGGTTATACTGTATTTTTAATTAAATTTAGGGATAGAGATATGGTAAGATGTTGATAATCCAACTGTTGAAAAAAGAATTTAAGCTAATGAAATTAAGTTTTTTGTATATAAAAGGGTTGTCACAATTACAGTCATGAACTTATTTATTTCTCACATTTTTAACATGAATTTTTCGACTTTTTATTTTGTGCTAAAAACTTTATTATTCTTTTGGATCCATAGATTCATATAAATATGCAACTAAAATGAAAATAGCGATTATTGCTTCTAAAATTGCGTTGTCTACTAGTTTTAGCTTAAGTTATTGACTTATGTCAAGTGATAGAACGGCGCGTAATGGTTATTTAAAAAAAAAAACAAAATGAACTATTTAGATGAACGAGTTTTATCTTTCTCTCTTCGACAAACATAAATCGATTTGGGATTGGGAGAAAAATGTAACGATTCTTCTGAGAACTGGTTTTGGGGATATCTGAATCATGAGTCTCTCTTTGAATTGTAGCTGTTCTAGCCTCTCTAGTCATCGTGCAACGTCGGCCAGTGTGCCCACAATTTGTTGGTGTGGTGAAATATTTGTATGGATCTAAAAAATGATAAAGTTTTTGCCACAAAATAAAAAAAATGAAAAGTTTATGTTAAAAAATAAATAAGTTTCAGAAAGAAAAATGCGGCAACGCTATATATAAAGTATAAACAATTATGGAGAAAAATTACCCAATTATCGATAAAATTGCCTTCTCACGTATGAATTTTCCTGATTTTCTTTGGAATCAAAATAAATAAAGAGAATATATGACAAAATCTCATTTGTTTAACCACAACATATTTTGTTGGGTTTATATTGACACATGCGCTTCACAACAGTTTTCAACTAATTCGTCATCCACTCATTAAAATTAATTACGAACTAAAACTAGACAAAACACTAGAGAAATTAAACTACGAAAAGATAACAGAGAGATAAAAGAGTTGCAGAAGACAAAGATGACAACAACTTCAGTGAATGTGGAGAGACACCAATAGACACACCCACACGTGCGTTTAATCATCACAAGCACAACTATACAAAGTACAAATATTTTGTTTATTTTTCTAATTAGTGCTATATTTTTATGATTATTTCTTTTTCCAGGTTTGGTGAATTTATATATTTAGTCGCTAATTTCTAATTTTTATTCTACAAACTCTTTTTTGTCCTTGTAGTTTTGGATCTGATCGGTATTTTTCTTTAGAGTGATGCATACTCTAGAGACTCTAGTCATCTAGTAATAAATTGCGGAGTTTAATTTATGTTTGGTGTTATGCAAAATTTTTGGTTAATAAGGTTCAACCAATAACTTAAATTTTAAACAATATTCTAGAAATACATGAATTTCAGAAATCAAATTTTGGTAATATATATATTTTTAAAGATATTTTGTTTATTCGAGATTGATAGCTCGAGTTGAAGATACCATAAAGTACCCCAAAAGATCACAAGATCGAGTGGAATTGAAGAAGAATCTAGCTCTTCGAAAGGGAGAAAAATTTAAATGGTATGGATTCCACCCTAGATATATTAAGGGTCCATGAGCTTTGAACTTCCTTATTAACAAAATAAAAATTGGTGTGATAAGGTTCAACCAATAACTTAATTTTTAAATAATATTGGAAAAACAAGATATTCAGAAATCAGATTTTAGTTAAAAAAATATATATAGATGAATGGTTAACTACTTAGGATTGATTGGTAATGTCTTTGTTGAGCTTAATGCTCTTTTAAAAGCTAATCATGTTTTACTGAGAGAGCATATTGCTCTATAAATAATTCATAACCCAATGCTCCTAAATAGATCTTTTGTCAGAGCATAGAATATTAAAAATTATTAAAATACTATTTTATTCTTATTATTGATATATTAGTATTCTGTAGATAATTTTTTTAAATTTGTAATGTCTAATTTTGTAATTTTAATATTAAATGTTCACTACTATTTCAATCAAATATCATAAGGTGTACACTATCCAATGCTGCAAGCTTATGGCTTACCAGCACTACAAAAAGTCCACATTGATAGCATACTGAGATGGCGCAATTTGGTACATGTTATCATAGACCAGTTATAATTTTCAAATTCTATATAATACAATGTACTAATTGTTAAGAAATATTTACATTAGGCGCGAGAATAACTTCACTTATTCCGCCAACACTTACTAAAATTTTCACTAATCCTTTTATTTTCACTTTTTTCTCTTTTCGCGACAGATCCTAAACTTTTCCTCTACAATTTCTCTCTTAAATTTTTCGCGAATTCACGCTCCCAACCATAGGGCATCTCTAATAATACTCTTTATTTTGAATTTTTCTAAACTCTATATTTGAATTTTTAAGTGTTTGTCTTCAAAAGTAAAACTTCAAAACTTACTTTAAAACTATTTATATTTTATACAATAGTTCTTATATTTGTTACAACTAATATAAATTCATAAGACTTTTGATAAATAACTAACACATATATATAAATATTACAACAATATTAATTAATAAAAACACTACAAGAAAATAGGCGTTTTGCGAGGGAAAATTGTGATGCCAAAATGGTGTAGCAAAATTTGTATGCCATTGCAACGTTTTTGCGCTGCCAAAACCCGCATCGCAAAAACGTAGCAAAAAAATGCGACGCCAAAAAAACATCGTAAGTTTGCGAGGCCATTTCAATTCTTTTGCGACATTCTTGCGAGGACGCAAAATATGTCGCAAAAGCATTGCAAATCTACGACGTGTTTGCGAGACAAAATTTCTATTGCAGGTTTGCGACATCTTTGCGTTGGTTTTGCATGTGACTTTTGAGAATGTATTTGACACCAAATAAGAATTAATAGGAGAGAGAAAATAGTGAGAGAAAATATCATTCGACAAAAAAGTCCAAAAAATTATAAATCATGAAAAAATGACGTGGAAACATGAAGTGTTCACTTTACGATGATGGATGTATAATCGAAGAGATATGGAGACCGGAGAAGTGACGAAGGAGTTCTGAGATGGGCTGCAAGCATTTATAAATCAGGCGGCAAATAACTCAAATACTCCAAATGACGGTAACATATTTTGTCCATGTATAAAGTGTGGGAACAAGAAATATTTGAATATCGATATGGTAAAAAGACACGTTTATAATAGAGGATTTACTCCAAACTATTATGTCTGGTTTCACATATGGAGGGGTATAGTTTGGGTGCTGGAAGTAGTACTACGGGTGCTCGTGGTAATGATCAAGCTAGTCAGGAATATGCTACTAACAACTGTGGTGGTAGTATGTTTGAAAACTATGCTCACCTACAAGGAAATATGTCTTATGATATGGTTACATATGCATATTATGGTAATTTTCTAGGTTTTGTTGAAAATGTTAGGGAAGAACCTAACCGAGAAGCAAAATTATTTTATGATACGTTAGATGTTGCAAATCAACCCATCTATAATGGATGTAGAGATGGTCTATCTAAACTGTCATTAGAATCTAGGTTGATGTCTATTAAACTGTCATTAGAATCTAGGTTGATGTCTATTAAAAGTATATATATTAAATATGAATAGTTTTGCAAGAATAAATTACTGCACATTTATAAATGTATATTTTGTAGGTTAAGAATGGATGTTCCGGCAAACCTATGCCTTTATGGTTGCATGAGGTTGTTGATGATCCTATTGCCAGAATTGTAACGATGTCAATGTATTTCACTCGTGGCTATACTTTCCATACATACAACCATGATTCCACTAGATCAACGACAAATTATGAGATTCATGTTCCTAGTGAAACGGACTTCTACAGCGTTTTGAACAAAATTATAGAAGTCACATATCCTGGAGTAATTGGATTAAGATGCGTTTTGTTCCAATGTCATTGGTACAACGGTCGGTCGAGGAGTACGCACTAATAACTTAGGGGTAACCGACATTAATGGAAATCTAACATATTCCAAGTCTAACACATTTTTAAGATAGTATGTGACATAAATCTTTGCGACACCCTTGCGACACCAGTTTTTGCGACACCCTTGCGATGCGGCATTTGGACCATCACAATTCCTTAGGAAGTGCTACATCCAGAAAAAAGATGTTGCAAAGGCCTAGCAAAATATTTTTTTAAAACTATTTTATCCCTTGCTACGCCTTTGCGACATATTGTGTCAGACCGTAGCAAGGTCCTCGCAGGCCGTGGAAACCCTAGTGTCGTCGCAAGGTCATCGCATACTTGCGACGGCCATCTAAAATTAAAACCCACGACGGCCTTCTTCCTCTCTTCTCTTCTTTCTTCTTCGCGAGTTCTCTGCATTTTCCTCCTCTCTCTCTCTCGTTTCTCGACGGCGCGGCCTAGCTTCGACCAGCTCCGACCATCTCTGCGCATCCCGTCGACACCCACCTCCATCTCTAGCCATCTTCTCCTCTTTTCTCTCCTTAAATCAACCACTTCCTCCACCAAACGGCGGCGCCTCCTCCTCCTCCTCCTCCCACCAGCTCCGGCAGCGCCTCCTCTTCCTCCACTCAAGGTATGAGATCTTCTGCTTTCTTTTATTTTTACAATTTACATTAGATCTAGGAATGAAATTTTAGATCTAGGATTGGATTTTTAGATTTAGGATTTGATTTTTAGATTTAGGATCTTAGAAGTCGGATTTTGGAATTAGGGATTAACTAACTATTTTTTGAAATTTTTTATGGAATTTTAAAATGAGTTTCTAATTTTTAAAACGTTTTTTTATTTATAAAACAATTTTTGGATTAAATAACGATTTTTAAAAATTTATTATATAATTGAAGGATTTACTAAACGTTATTTAAGATTTTTTTAAATATTTCTTTGATTTATAAATTAATTTCAGGATTTAAAAATATTTTTTTAAAATTATTATATAATTTTTGGATTAACACCAGTGACCTGCGAGAGATAGTCGATCGGCATACCCAAGTAGAAATAAATATAAATAATTACATATTAAATTACAAAAAAATACCATATTATTCAATAAAATTATTTCCGTAATGCTCTCATATGTGATCAACTAGTGCATTTTGAAGTAAGAAATGATTCTCTTTATTTTTAATTTGTAGATTACGAGCTAAAAATTGTTGAAAACGGAAATCTTCATTTTCCGCCATCACAATCTGCAAAAGCAATACTTTCGGCTTTCTGACATCACAATCTCCGAGAACGCCTTTATTTTCAATCAATTTAAATAGTGATGATGGCGGATCAAGTTAGCGTCCTATTGGATCGAAAAAAACAAAACTCAAAAGGAAGACTACCGAAGGTAATAATATTGATGCTGATACTTTGATATGATCAAATGAACAAATTCTTAATCTTTTAAAAGAAAGTTCAAAAAGCAGGAGAAAAATTCATGTGATGATTGAATTGCGAATGCAAAATGAAGCAAAAAATTTAGCTTTAAAAAAAATAAAAGAGGAAAATAAAATATTGCTAAAAGACTTAGCTTCTATCAGTGATATTAATACTCGTGAATACATTCGTTCTGAACAAGAAAGAATTGTACAAAAAAGACGCCAAGAACAACAACAACAACCACCTTCGTTTACACAAAATTTGTTTGGAAAATATTTTGAAAATTTTGGAGTTTCTGGAGCAAGTTTACTAGATTACTAGTGTTGTTGTAATCTTCATGTACCTTTTTAAAATATTTTTTTATTAAGTTTGTTTTGTTATATTCTTGTTGTCTAATTCTACTTTTAAAATAATATAAATCTTGTTTAATTTTTTTTAAAAAAATTATGTGTAAAACTTAAATTTATATAAATAAATTTACAGATTTATGAGATATAAAAATTTTTAAATATTAAAATGAGAAATGAGAAAATATTTAAGAATCATAACTAAAATATATAATTGTGAGGACCAAAATGCAAATAAAAATATGAAACTTCAAATTTGAAGTTTTGAGTAGTGACACTCTATATTGGGTGCATCTGTAAAAGATTAAGATAGTGCACAAAGATTTGGGTTAAAACATAAAATAGTTTTGGTTTGGGTGAAAACATAAAATAGTGCACAAAGATTGGGTGCATCTAAGCATGAATGTTATTTTATTATATAGGTTAGGTTTCAGTCAAGGGGTTGCACTTCATTAGTTTTCTTTTCTTTGTGTAAGGAAGAGCTGATCATGCATATCATAAAGGAGTTACACAGTTTGTAAGGGCAGTGGTTGTGGATATGAGAGGTGTAGGTATGATTGTATGTCCCTGTATTGACTATGTCCTTGTATTAATTGTCGTAACATAGACCGTCACATAAGCAGTGTAGTAGTTGATCACCTTGTAATAAGAGGAATGGACGAGTCTTAAAGATGTGTCACATAAACTTATGAACTCATTTTATATAGGTTATGAGAATATTCATGCATAGTCAGTGATTGTTGTATATTAAAAAATAAATTTTCCTAAGTGCAAGGATTCAAGATGGAAGACTAATATGCACAATGGTGGAGTATGGAAAGAAGTCCCACAGAAAGTACAACAGTATTTTCCGATCATCCGTCGGCTTAAGAGAATGTACAGATCTGATAGAATAGCCAATGATTTAAGGTGGCATTACAATAACAAGAGTATTGATGGAAAAGCACGACACCTTGTAGATTCAGTTACTGGGACTAGATGAATGCCAAATACCCAACAAATGGATTTAATCCATTCAACATGAAGAATTTGAATTACATCTGCTGGCTTGTTTTGTTAGTAAATTACAACCTCTCACCAGATTTATGTATGAAAAAGGAAAACATAATGCTTACCCTATTAATTCATGGACCACAACAACCTGGTAATAATATTGACATCTACTTGGAGCCATTGATAGAAGATCCAAACTATATGTGGCTGAATGAAATTTCAACATATGATGCCTTGAAAGAAACGAGATCCTTAAGCAAATGTTACTGTAGACAATAAATAACTTTCCAACATATGGTAATCTTGCAAGCTGCGAGGATAAAGGGTAAGATAAGATATCCTTTATGTGGGAAACATACATAAAGTATGTGGTTAAAGTTTAACAGGAAAGATGTTTACATGTGTCATCTGAAGGGTCTATCACCGACACATAGTTTTAGAGGGAAGAAGTAATGGGTTGACGGAAAAGATGAGCATAAGAGGAAACATAGAATACATATTGGTAAGAAAATTTATAAGATCCTAAAAACTACAAAAATGACTTTGGCAAACAATCTGCATGTAAGAGAAAAATGGCTTGAGTATTGTAGATTAGAATTTGATAGTGATGATGTATCAAGCGAATAAAAAGAAGAAGAGGAATCAAAAGATGATGAGGAGGAGTTATCAAGATGGACGAAAAGGTTAATTTTTTTAGACTGCCTTATTTCAAGGTATTTTCTGTTGTAATCAAAAGTAATTTAGCATATAATATCAAACAATTATTGATTTATTATGTGTTTTTTTTAATGTATATGCTTTGTAGGAACTCTCCGTAAAGCATTTCTTGGCTGTGATGCATATGGAAAGAAATGTGTGTGCAAGTATTGTATCAACATTGTTGCATTGTGGAAAATTAAAGGATTATTTTAATGCTATTAAAGACCTAGAGAATCTAGGGATTATAAAAAATTTACATCCTAGAATCCAAGGAACAAGGATGTACCTACCTCGAGCACCTTGGTCACTATCAAGATTAGAGAAGAAAATATTTTGCAAGAGACTATATGACTTTTAAAGACCAGATGGATATTGTTCAAATATTCATATGTGTATCACTTGAAGATTGCAAGGTTTCAGGTCTTAATTCACATGATTATAATGTGTAGTGCAGATTCTTCTTCCAATTTCACTTAGAGGTTTGCTACCTAAAGGTACTAGGGTAGCCTAGGGTAGCAATTGTACACTTATGTCCATTATTCACTTAATTGTATCAAATAGTAATTGATAAGGAACATATTATATCCATGGAAACAAAGATTGTTGAAACTCTATGCATGTTTGAAAATATACTTCCTTCCAAGTTTCTCCAATATAATTGTTCACTTGATGGTACAACTTGGAAGAGTAGTATGGCTATGTGGACCAGTCCATTTTAGATGGATGTATCTATCTGAAGGGTATAGTTTGTTTCCGTATTTTTAGTATTCATAATGATTAACTACTTATTAATTTTTTTTGCATGTGAAAAGGTACATGAAGGTTTTAAAAGTTTTTGTGAGAAACACTGCACGACTATAAGGGTGTATAGCTGAAGCATATCTTGTTGAGGAGTATATTCAGTTTTGTAGTGAATTTATAAAGCAATCAACTAATGTACAAGAGAAAATAGATATAAACATAAAGTATAATAACATATATATATATATATATATATATATATATATTGGAGGGTCGTCCATTATCCAATGAAACTTCATTTAGTTTTAATGAGATGGAGCTGAAGATAGCACACCTTCCTGTCATCCAAAATACGGTTGTCGTAGATCCTTTCGCATAGTAAGTTCAGATGTGAGTTATATATACATTTAGTAACTACGAATCTGAGGCTAAATTGTATATGTTATCTTCTAGTAAGCACATGCAATACTTACAAGACACAAATGTAAGATGCATACATGATGCATCGACCTTATGGAGTATGCATACTCAAGATTTTGAATCTTGGTTAAAAGCAAAGGAAAGTTAATGTGACTAACATCTCTAGTATTTCTGACAATAAAACGTGCTGGAAATTTTCTGAAATCATTATTGTTACTTTGTTAGGTACCTATTGATTCAGAGAAACATGGAAAACATTTATGTGGTTGGCATACGGTCCACATATTTCTGCACACAAGTGCACATGTTTTATAGTGAATAGAAACGATATCATACAAGGTCTACTAATAGGAAAAAGTCAGAATAGTGGAGTACTGTATTATCAGGGCTACATCAGTGTGTAAATCTAGTGCAAAAGCCAACTCCCAAATTAATTATTTGGTCTCGTACTATAGAGCAATTAATGAACTTATATTATTAGACTATAATGTCCTTTATGTACCACTGTATTGGCGTCAATGCACAGTTAAGAGTAATGGACTTAAAGTAGAAGAAGGTTTCACACTAGTAAATCTCAATCATAGTCAAATATTTTTTTCAAGATATACTTATATATTGACATCTGAGGTAAATCAAGTGTTCTAGTTATAAGAACATGAGTCATCTAATTGGCATGTAGTTATGAGAGGTACTTCAAGAGGATACAATGAAAAATAAGTTGTACATGATGGAGTTACAGACTTTGGACAATGTTGTTAGATGTTAGTGTAGATATTGAAACAGATTTTGATATGGATGAAGGAAAAAATGCTAGAATTAATTGTGAAGGAATCTATATCTTAAATGTAGACTCTTGAGTTTATATAGTTGTGTCTATATGTTTGTTATTGCTTGGTTGTCTTTCATTTATGATTTTGACTATCTTGGATGTATGATTTCTTTATTGTCTTGTCTACACTTACATACTAAAAATTATACCATGTTGTCTTTTGTTATTTGTTTGTTATTTCTTTCAGGTAAATTAATATGGGATAGCAGCCCAAGAAGCGTGGAAGAAATTCAAAGTAGAACATATTGATACAAGTAGTCTTTGACAAAAAAAAGCAAAGCAAACCAATGAGGACGTAGAACATATTGAGACAGTACTACAAGACGGTCCTTCTGGTAATGAGCTTTTGAGTGAAGAGCGAGTAGAAACAAAGCAGTCTTTGACATATGCAACAAGAATAGAAGAGACAGGGGCTGAAAATCCTTTTGTAGATGACCAGTTTGCTAATAAGGAATATAATGAGGATGAAACGGTAGGTAAAACAGAATTATCTAATGATTTTGACCACGTAGCTGAGCATAAACAGAAGAAGCAAATAGGATCAACAAGAATGAAAGATATTGCCAAAGATCCAAACAACATATTTTGAGTAGATTTTAATGCAATCGGATAACCTTATGGTCATGGTTCTGTTAAGTTGTCATCATATCTAGGTCCATTAGTACGTTAACATGTACCGTACATAATTGAAAAATGGAAAAAGATTGGTGAAGATATCAAGAGTATTCTTTCAAAATTTGTGTAGGTTACAGTTTCGTTACACTTTCCTTTAGTGAACTACTATATTCTTGTTTAACTTAATGTATTTTTTTCTGGTTTGTATATCTTAATAGGCTAGGTTTAAGCTAGCTGGAGATTATCAAAAGGTTGTTGTGGTTAAACAAATGGGCTGTTTGTAGAAAGCATTAAAATTACGCATGGTCTCCTATATATATAAAAACTGAAAATACTCAAAAAGTGATGAATCTGTGACCAAAGAATATCGATTCAGTTGACAGGCATAAATTTCTTAAGTTCAATACTAGTCAAACATTTAAGGTACTGAGTTTAATCAAGTAAGTTTATTAGTCAAGTCATATAATTAATAGTAACATATGGTTTTGTTAACTTGTGAGCCTATACCTACAAGGAAAGAAGGAGCAAGCAAATTTCGCATACTTGTAGTCGCAAAGAAATGGTGTAGACTAGCAGAAGAGATGGTAATCATTTTATGATTTAAACTATTTAATAATATGGAACGTATAAAATGATATAGTATTCTATGGATGATGTTTTTTCAAAAAATAATAGTGCATATCCAACAGAGGTGTCGAGATTAAATGTGTGGGTTAAGTCGCGTACCAAGAAGGATGGTACACCGGTGAATAAAAACACAATTGAAAAGATCGTGAGTTATGAACTATAAAGTATTTGGGCATATTTTTGTTAGTGTTGGCCATATAATAATTTTGGTACTGAATTTGCAGGAAAAGGCAGTAAAGATTGTCAATAGTGGTAATTAATCCTCTGCAGCATATGGCGCAGACGACATACTAATCCAATTAATAGGATTTGATAATATGAGTCATTTATGTGATTTAGGTAGGAACATGACGAAGACCAAACTAGCTTATTTCAATGTAAAGAGTAAGTACATGAATGGCATGCTAAAAAGTCAAGTTTGTCTCCAACAAAAGGTTAATGCATTGGAAGATATTATATCTAGAATGCAGAACCATGTAAGACACCTCTATATATATTATAATATGAGTTAAAATATATATCTTAAAATATGAAATGAAATTTGACTTGTTTAAGTTTATATCATTATAGAGACAAGAAGCTGAAGTTAGTAAAAACTCATATGCAAGAGTAAGTCATTTGTATGACTTCATTAATATAAGTATTTAACGTGGATTTCGTACATGTTTTGATGTTTGACTAATTTGGAGTGTGAATAAAAGATTGCAACCAAAGTTTTTATTGATTGATTGGTGTGGAGATGAGGATACTATTGCTGAGGGTTGGATTATCTCTAATGATTCTAATGAAATGGTTAATGAGTGTCGCTTAGCACTATGGACATAGGTCTGCTTCTAAGTTAGTGAATCATGAAAAAGGGGTCCAAAATTAAGATATTCCACTAGTGGTAATTTTCTTATGAGTAACAAAATTATACATTACTATACAATTTCTTATCATATAACACAGATTTATTGTGGTTTGAATGTGTTCTTACAGTGCCCAAAATCAATTTTTGTGCACAAGTGTAAACTACTTGATTTGTCAAACGATGATGTAGTTGTGGCTGAGGGACGTTGGCAAACACAAGCACATAATGCATTAGCGAATGGACTTACTCTTGGACCAAAGACAGTGAATTTATTGTCGATGAGATACATATGGCTGAAATGTTTATATGAAGACCTACGATGGATATTACATACATGGAAGACTGTCTGCATTCTTATGTAACATAATGTGTCAACAAAGTTCTCTTTGATACATCTCCTACAAATGCAGCAAGTACTCAATCATTT
>JAKUCM010005697.1:0-53954 GCA_023374145.1 Lepidium sativum
CGTCGAGAAAGACACCCAGAGTGAACCAGCCACCGCATCATCTTCAACATTCCGACGACACCGGATCAAACCCACAAACTATATCGACCGATCTGTAAACATAAACTAAGAAATTGAGCCAAAGGAACCGGAGTTAGAAAAACATCCAGACGCGGCTCCCGAAGTTTACCGTTTGATTGACTTTTTCTATATAATTTATAATATTTTTCATTTCAATCAAAGTAAATCATTTGATTTACCAAAAACAATAATAAACAACAGTGACTTTGAAAGAATCAAAAATAGAAAGGACAAACGATACTAAAATTCCTTAGTTTTCTCCGTGTTAAATGCGTTGTCTTTATTATTATTTTATTTTTTTCTCCAGAATTTTGGCTGCTGTGATTCCTTTCTAGCCTAGAAGATTATACCGAGCAAGACGAAGAAAAACAAATTTAGAAAATGAAAATCATAGCATAAGCTTCCATATAAATTCATTCCTCATATTTATCTCTTAATTCATTCTTCTTACCTTTTGTTGTTGTGCCTCACGCATCGGCGATCTAAATTCAATTTTTTCAGGTCTCATTGATTTTGTTGTTGTGGTATCTGATTGATGTATGCGATTATTGATTTTTGTTTTGGTAATTTTTGCTTTTATAATTTCTACTTTTCCAAAAGATTTTGTGTTAATATACTCTTATATTTTATTTCTTACCACCTTTTATGATTGATAGTTTTTATGAAATGATTGATACTGAAACTCTTTGACATTGGGGACAAGCTATACAGCGCAGTTAGCACATCTAATACAGAAAGCAGCATTTTGCATTTGGATATGAAGAAAGCATTTAGAGACCTGTAAGAATTTAACTAATCCCTTATGTGTAGACTATTTATCTTTCATATAACATGCCTTAAATTTATCTTTCATCCATAGCAAGAAAGTGCTTAAGGTACCTGGAATAGAACAAAAGGTAACACATAATCTTTGATTCAATCAATTTTGTTTATAAGTCTCGTGAGTATTGAATTATATTAGCAGATTCGCTTATTTTTGGTTGTTACTTCTTGCCAGCTTCTATTATGAAACTCAAAGGAAGATTTCCAAATATACTTTTCACGTTGCCTTGCTCTCTCTTTTACTCTCTTGTTTCTTGTTCAGGTTTTGGATGCTACCAGCAATGAGTCCTGGGGTCCACATGGTTCACTTCTTGCGGACATTGCCCATGCTTCGAGAAATTAGTAATTACAAATACCTTTCTCTCGTATTTCTTTACCAAAATATAATTTTATGGATGCATTATATGTTTTTTATCACGCAGTCATGAATACCAGCTGACCATGGGAGTTTTGTGGAAACGTCTTAGTGACACTGGAAAAAATTGGCGGCATGTCTATAAGGTAAAAGAAATATGAAGGTCTAGCTTCTTTTTGATATGCTTATAGTGTTGTGGTGGAAAATGAAACTAATTCTCTACTCTCTAGGCATTGATTGTCTTAGAGCACATGGTAGGTCATGGATCAGAACGTGTCACAGAGGAGATTAAAGAACGAGCATATCAAATTTCGGTAATGACATACTTCGACAAGATTAAACTTTTTGTATCTCAGTCTTTGATTTTCATACTGATGGATATTTTTACATTTCCGTGTGTTAGACATTATCTGGTTTTCAGTATATTGATTCCGGCGGTAGAGATCAAGGTAGCAATGTCAGGAAGAAATCCCAGAGCCTTGTGGCTTTGGTAAATGACAAACGAAGAATAGCGGAGGTCAGAGAGAAGGCTGCTGCCAACAGAGACAAGTAAGTCTGCTTCTCAGTAATTTTCTGCAAATGCTAGATTGTTTACTCAATAGGTCAAATGTCATAAGCATTTGTTTGATTATAAGTGCTGGCTAGCTAGGACTCTGTTGCTATTTATGCTTCTTAGTAAAGTCATGAATGTACAATCTCTAAGCATTATGATCGTATACTTCTTGGGAAAGGTTTTCCTTACCAAGGAAGCATATTTCCCAAAACCTGACCTTTGGTTTTGTTCAATAGGTATCATAACTCATCAGTAGGTGGGATGCATAGGGATAAATATGATTATGAAGGCTGCTATGGAGACAGAGATGATAAAAATAGTCGTGATGGAGATTGTTATTCTAGAGACTCTGAAGATCGTTATAAAAGAGATGGTAACAGGGAGGACAAAAACCATGGAAGGAGCAGAAGTGTTGATTCAAGAGGTAGGAGCTCGGACAGAGAACGATCTGTTGAGGATGATGGCCAATCTCCATCACGGTATGTTCATTATAATTTTAAGCCTTCTATTTAAGTTGAATTGAAGAACTAAAGACACATTTTAGGTGGTCGATCAACAATATCATGATCTATAATGCTTATACGTCCTTGATGTAAAATAGCCCATGTCGAACGTTATAGTAGAAAATTCTTGAAACATTTCTCTGTCTTGTAGGGGCAATAGTGAACGAGCTGATGATTATTCTCAAGATGGGAGGTAACTACCAAAGACTTCTGATTTTGGATATGCCTTTCTATTTCTTTTATTATTAAGTTTTGTGGACAAAAATGCCAGTTTATATTTCTTACATTTGGATTTGATAGAAAGGGTTTAGAGAGGAAGTTTTCTGAACCAAATATTGGTGTTGCCCCACCTAGTTATGAAGAAGCTGTCAATGAATCACGGAGCCCTGTACACAGTGAAATGTGACAATTCTTTCCACTGCAAATTTTGAAATATGTTTTGCGTTTTATCATCGTTTCTGAATTTGTATGATGAATAATTATAAATTCTTGTTTCAAGGGATGTTGAAGATACCCCACAAGTTGCTCCTTCAGGAGATGCTGCTGCTTCTCCTTCTGCTGAAATAGAAAGTGTGGACCACAAAGCTGATGGTGTTGTTAACTAATCACCTCCTCAGCTGTTTGAGGCGTTCGATGAATTCGATCCACGAGGTTCAAGTTCAGGTACAGAGTTCTTCATCTTTGCTATTGTTAGCAGCAGAAGCATTCGTTGTCATTAATGATTTAGAAAATGGTCTAAGAACCTTATTACAAGGTATATGTTTGTGTTATGCTTTGAGTGTTGGTGTTTCTATCATAACTCATGTCTTTTTCAGCAGCATCTTCACCTACACCTGGTGCTTCGGCTCCTGCACTTAGCCCACTAACAGCAGTTTCTATATCTGCCCCACCCACCTCAAATGATGCCGAAATGGATTTGTTTGGTTCTCTTTCAGATGTATTTTCACCAAACCCACTGGCTATGGTAACATCTGAGTGCACTTCAGTTGAAACTAATGGACTGACCAACACTGTTCCAGCTCCATCGTTTTCTACTTCTCAGTCTTCATCTCAGGTATTTATACTCGTTTTAACCAGTTATATTTAAAGTTTTCTTAATGGTATCATCTTGAGTATGTTATTGGTTTCAACCCGCCTTACAGGATGCTTTATGTATACTTTCTCTTTTCGCAGCCTTTTGAAGATCCATTTGGTGACTCTCCTTTTAAAGCTATTACTTCTGCTGACACTGACCCAAGTCAGCATCAGATTTCTGGACCTCCTTTGCAGCCAACACCACAGACTTCAAATCTTGAACCTGGTGTTCAAAATATGCAAGCTCCACCGAACTCGAACTCATTCGTCTTACCTCAAGAACAATTGGACGATTCGCAGAACGAAATCGATATTCTTGCTAGCATTCTCCCGCCTTCTGGACCGCCAGTTTCTATGTCTCCTCAACCAAATTCCACATTGCCAACATCTCATTGTCAGTTACCTCCCAGCGGTAACATCTGTGAAAGCTTTCATCCTCAGACGGCACCTGCAGATCCAAACATGCAAGGACAAACTCCTTTTGGTCGAGCTCCCCAACAATATAACATGGTTACTCATTCACAAAATCATTCTGGAGGTATGCTATTCAACAATGGAGGCATCATGCAACAGCAAGGATATGCAAATTTACCAAATTCTAAACTTTCACAGTATACTCCTGGTATATCTTCACACCCGACAAGTGAAAGTTTTCACCAGCAACCAAGTTCTGCCACCTCATTTACCTCGCATACTTCTTACCCTACTACACCCGACGCACCATCTGGTCAGTTTGATGGTGGAAACTTCATGACACAGAAAACTCATAGTGTGACACAACAAGTTCATAGTATCCCTTCCCATGTAGCACGCCAACGAACTCAGTCTGGACCTCCTGCTGCATACGGTAATAATATTAATGTCATTGGAGACATGTTTGCACTAGCGGGACATAGTTCTTCGGGGGTTTCAGCATCTCAACCATCTCTCACACCTATAACAGGAGCGATTGAGATTGCTTCTCCTCAAAGTCAGAAAAAGTTCGAGCCAAAATCCACTATCTGGGCTGACACATTAAGTAGAGGGCTAGTTAACTTCAACATATCTGGACGTAAGCAATACCTTTCTATAGACAGTCTGGAATCATAAAGCTTTAACGAAATTGTAAATTAATGTTTTTTTTTGTTCACTCTACAGCGAAAACAAACCCGTTGTCAGATATAGGAGTTGACTTTGATGCAATCAATAGGAAAGAAAAACGGCTAGAGAAACCATCAACCACACAACAAGTAACATCAACTATCAACATGGGTAAAGCCATGGGTTATGGTACTGGGTTAGGCCGTGCTGGTGCGGGTGCTATGAGACCTCCAACGAATTCAATGGTGGGTTCAACCATGCCCACGGGCATGAATGTTGGTGGCTATGGTGGAGGAGGTATGAATCATAATCATCCCATGGGAATACATCAAAACCAATTCATGGGAGGCATGAACCAGAACCATCCAATGGGAATGAACCAAAACCATCCAATGGGAATGAACCAAAACCAATCCATGGGAATGAACCAAAACCATCCCATGGGAATGGGCATGAACATGGGCGGGTATGGTCAAGGCTATTCGATGCAATCACAACAAGGAATGGCTATGGCTCCTCATGGTCAACCACAAGGCATGATGGGTGCTTACAATCTGATGATGGGTCAAGGCGGTTACAATCCTCAGCAGCAACACCCATATGGTGGAGGTTACCGGTAAGCTTCAAGTCAATAATGTTTATCACGTCACGTATTCACGAGTACATATATATCCAAAAACAGAAGACAAACATTTTGACCTGAATCTGTAAAAATTTTGGTCCGTTCAGGTAATTGGAGTTTGGTCAGTCATATTTTTGGATTAATATCTTGGCTTCATCATTTATTCTTTATTTTTTACAAAGAATAACTTGGGTTTCAACCGATTTGAGTATTTGGTAGGAAATTTGTAACCGGTAAAAGAGAAAAAGTGAGTGCACACAACCTAACTTGGGTTTTGCTATATACATAATGTATTTGTAATACATTTTCCCACTCTGACAAATTGATTAAAACTTTAGCCAGGGATCATGATTCCTTTTCATTATGACTTTACATCTTTGTTTTTATTAAAAAATATTTACGGTTAACATATAATCGAAAGGATAAACATAAGGAAATATTTTATATTTCCTAATAACCCCCTTCAAGTTGGAGCGTACAAGTTAGGTATGCCCAACTTATTAAGAAAAACATCAAATTCGTTCTTTTCCAAAACCTTAGTAAGGATATCTGCAAGTTGAGCATGTGTAGAAACATGTCTTGTCTTGATCTGACCACGTTGAATATCATCTCGAACAAAGTGGCCTCCAATTCAACATGTTTGGTCCTCTCATGGAAAAAAAGATTAGCACTAATGTGAAGAGTGGGCTTACTATCATAGTATAAAGACATTGATCCAATGTGATTGTATCCAAGTTCACGGAGAAGGCCTTTTATCCAGCAGAGTTCAGACGTTGCCTCGGCCACGGCGCGGTACTCTGCTTCAGCTGAAGATCGAGAAACGATGTCTTGTTTCTTGGTCTTCCACACGATAAGGGATGAACCAAATTGGACGATATGACCAGAGAGGGAACGTCGAGTGAGAGGACAAGAAGCCCAATCGGAGTCACACCATCCTGTGACATGGAAATCGGTTTCAGCGCGAAGTAAGATGCCTTGCCCAATCGTTTCCTTCAAATATCGAACCACTTTAAGTGCTACCAACCAATGATCAGCACGAGGAGTGTGCATATATTGAGAGAGAACATGTATAACATATGTCAAGTCTGGGCGGGTCACGGCAAGATAGATAAGGCGCCCCACAAGTCTTCGATAACGTTCGAGATCAACAAGTATGGGGCTAGTGGACAAGCTGAGTTTATGGTTTTGGTCCATTGCCGAACCAGCAGGTTTACATCCAAGAAGACCCATCTCTGCAATAATCTCTGTGGCATACATCTTATGACACAAGTATATTCTTGTAGGACTTCTAGCAACTTTCAAACCAAGAAAATACTTAACCATAGCCAAATCTTTCATGCGGAAGCAAAACAGAGAGATACTTTTTAAACGAACCAATATCATCTGTAGAATCACCAGAGATAATGAGATCACTAACATATATAAAGATGCGAAGAGAGACCCCATCTTTGGTATAGACGAATAGTGAATAGTCAGATCTAGCCTGTCGAAAACCATATGTCACAAGAGCATCAACAAGCTTAGAAAACGAGCATCGTGGACCTTGTTTTAGGCCATATAATGACCTCTATAGGCGGCATACACGAGTTTCTCCTGGAGGAAGAAAAGCAGGAGGAAGCTGCATACACACCTCATCATGCAAATCTCCATGAAGAAATGCATTGTGAAACAAGAGAAAAAGTCTCATCATAGTCAAGACTTTCTTTTTGATGATTACCCAGTACCACCAATCGAGCTGTATGTCTCTCCATAGATCCATCAGATTTGCATTTGCTAGTAAAAACCCACTTACAACCAAGAACCTTTTTGTTAGGAGACAAACTTTCAAGGCGCCATGTCTGCAATTCCTCAAGCAAATTATACTCAGATTGAATAGCGTTAGTCCAATGTGGATGTCTCATCGCCTTATTGTAAGAGCGAGGTTCAAGAGTAGCATTCAAAGCCATAAAAAATCATAGTGGTTGGGAGAAAACCGATCAAATGAGACATAGTTGGCAATAGGGTATAACACACCTGAGGATGGTTGAGGAGTGGGTGAGGAGGAAGCGAGAGAGAGAAGTAAGATTGATTTTAGTTTCATAATTAGCAAGTCGGACATTAGGATATTTAGTCTGTGGTCTTGACCGAGAGGAGGCGCAGAGTCAGGCGATGTCAGAGGAGAAGAGTGAAGTGCAGAGAGTGGTGTTAAGGGAGGAGAGTCAAAATATTTTTCATCCTCCACGTGCTGAGTTTCCATGATGGGAGTGGTAGTAGTATTATGTAACACTTGATCCAGAACCGGTGGAAAAGAAGGTTCTTCAATAACCGAAGAAATCGGTTGTGATGAGGAAACAAGTGGAGTCATGTTAGCTGGTACAACGATAGACTGAAACGGAAAAATCTGCTCGTGGAAGACCATGTCTCGGGACGTGAAAACCGCCTTATTTTCTAAGTCATATAGACTCCAGCCTTTCTTACCATACAAATATCCAAGAAAAACACACTTTTTGCTTCGTGATGCAAACTTATCTCCCTTAGTGTCATGATTATGAGCATATGCCAGACAACCAAATATTTATAAATGCTTATACCTTGGAGCATGACCATATAAAAGCTCAAATGGAGTCTGGTTATTGAGAAGTGCAAACAGGGTTGTATTGATAAAGTATCCGGCCGTGAGAACACATACACCCCAAAAATTAATCGACATATGCGTTTGAAACCGCAAAGCCCTAGCAATGTTGATAATATGAGAATGTTTTTGTTCAAACTACCATTTTGTTGCGGTGTATACACACAAGATGTATCATGGATGATGCCTTGTTCCTGGAAAAACACTTTAAGACACATGAACTCAGATCCATTATGATTACAAATTGTCTTTACTTTCTTGGAAAACTGTCTCTCAATCATAGCAAGAAAATTTTGGATTTGTTGGGAGACTGTAGTCTTATCAGGGAGAAGATATAGCCAAACAGGTCTAGAGTAATCATCAACAATTGTTAGAAAATAAGGGGAACCACAAACCATTGTTTCTCTGTATGGACCCCATAAATAGATGTGTATTAAATAAAAAACTGCTTGTGCATTATTCATACTATCAAGAAAAACATGACGAGTTTGTTTTGCACGAAGGAAGGCATTTTAATTTCTAAGTAAATGATCAAAACTACTAGCGGAACCATTAACTCCCGGGAGAATGTCAGTAATGTGGCTAGACGGATGACCCATACGGTGATGCCACAACACAATATCAGGACTGACAGAAGTCTGAAACACAGAGGTCATATCGAAGCCACAAAACCGATACAATCCCTCCCTCTCTCGTTCACCTGCTCCAATCAGCATCCTCGTATTTTGATCCTGTAAAATCATTATCTTATCAGTGAATTGGCCAACAAGAAAATTATCAGTGACCAGCTGAACAAGAGAGATAAAGTTGGTGTGAAAACCATCAACAAAGAACACATGATTCAGAGATAGAGAAGATGTCAAACGAGTTGTGCCCATCTTTGATGCAAACGCATCCGTTTTCCCAGGAAGAACTTCAGAAAGAGGAGTAATATCACGAGTGTATTCTAAGAACTCAAGACAACTCGTCATATGATGGGTAGCTCCAGTGTCCAGGATCCACGAAAAAATCTTACCCCAGATGGTTTAATCATTTTTCCCGTGTTGGTAAGGTCTTGTACTGTTGTCCATTGTGCATCAGTAAGGCCTGAAAGACCTACACGATAAGTGCCCGTGAGAGATACTAGAGTTGCCATATTGGCATTCGGGAGCTGAGTAAAGTTAGCTCAGGGAGATGGGCCACGCGTGTGTGATTGAGTAGCCGAGTTCCCATGTCCCGTACTTTTCAGTTTGGACTTGTCGGGCCACTATTCTGGATATCCTATGATCTTAAAACACTATGATGTACCATGACCAGTTGTACCGTAAGCCGAGCAAAAGCGAGAAGGATCACAGTTAGTGGGGCTTGTACGAGAAGCTTCCGTTGTAGAGGAAGTGCGAGATGGTTGAGGAGTGACATCGTGGATCCAAACCGAGGGGTTTGACGTGGAACCGGACATAGCATGCACGGCAAAGCTCATGATGGAGGTCTATGAGGCTGCATTCTCGCGGATGGTTTTGTTCTGGATAATGGTCTGATAGACCGAGTCCAAATCTGGAAGATGACTCATGGCGCAAATTTGATAACGAATTGTTCCATGTGCGGATTCATCCAAGCCCGATAAGAAGTCATGAACATGAAGCATATCTTTTTGTTTGTCGAAGAGATCATTAAGATTGCACTCACACTTATTGCACTTGCAACGTGCCGAAATCAAGCATTCATCAAGGGCATCCCAGATTTTTGTCAAACAGCCAAAGTAATCATCAATCGAGGAACCATTTTGCTTGCACGTCACTAAGGAGTTACAGAGCTGTTGGAGTCGAGCTTCACTTTTCACCGATAACCATTTCTTAATTGTATCCCGAAGATCCTTTGCTATCTCTCGGGTGGTAATGTTTGTTCGAATCTTCGGTTCAATAGAGAGTTTAATCCATCCCACAATAAGATGATTATTAGCATACCAGTCTTCGAGAGTTGGAGAACCAGCAGCAGGCTTCAGAATGCTTCCATCTAAGAAGCCAAACTTCTTCCTTGAACTCAAAGCAATTCTGAAGTTAAGAGCCCATTCATCGTAGTTATGACCATTGAGAAGTGGTTGAGAAATAACTGCTCCCGGATTATCCCCTGATGTGAGATCAAAGGGAGAGATTGATTTGTAGGTAGGAGCCGCTGGAGGAGTTGTTTGTTCATTCACCATTATCGCACGATCGAGAGTACACAGACAATAGAGATTGGTGGAGCGAGATGCGTGAGTGAGAAGTCACGGAGGATAACGATGGAGATGAGGTCTTCGTGAGATAGAGAGGCCGAGGGGCGATGAAGACAAGGTGATCTTGAAGAGAGAGAGGAGGAGAGCTGCCATCGGAGGTGACAAGCGAGTAAAATGGCAACGGTCTGAGCAAGACGACAACCGAGAAGGAAAAAAAATAAATTTTAGGGTTTATTAGGTATATGAGATCAAAGGCTCTGATACCATGAAAAATTTAGCTGAATTTTCTCTCTCCTTTTTATTATGACTTTACATCTTTGTTTTTATACACAAATATTTACGGTTAACACATAACCGAAAAGATAAACATAAGAAAATATTCTAGATTTCCTAATACACTTACATAACAATAAAAAGAAAGTTTTTCCATCAATGTGTATATTTAGAAGACTGAAGAACTTTTGTTTTCTGAACATAGAAGATTGAAGAATTTATTTTGTTGTTTTTTCTCTTCATCTGATTTTTAGATGCTTTAAATATAACTCAAAATATGTTCTCTAAACCTTCTTTCGATTTTTAATTTGAGTTATCTAAACTACCGGATTAAGGAAAACTCGACCACTCAAGATCCTTCGTAAATATTGTAAAAGAATTTCGACGTGGGATCTTGGTTGATTAGTTCCTCAATTTTATTAACGGAATCAATGTGCGTCTACTACAGTTCATGAATTGGTTTGAATAACGTGAAATATAGAGAAGAATCACGAAAAGGTCAAAAGAATACTACTGAATATCTAAGGACTATCAAACTGTGGATTATAAAACTCCGGAAACATTCGGAAACTTGATGATTTCTAGATGAAATCGCCGCCGTCTACAAATTGTTCGTATTAACGCCAATGAGATCTGGTTTCACTAAACCAGAGGTATATACCGAACTAAACTAGCTAAACCGGTTCTATAAACTGAAGAATTTACAAGTCACATACACGAATTTATAGTTTTTCATGGGCATATTAAATAAAGCGTCCTCGAAAGTTTTGAAAACTTCTAATTGTACCCAGAAGTATTCCTAAATCCATTTACGCATCTGTGAGTGTTAAAATTCTATTTCTCCCCCAATTTAAAGTACAAAATTAATTTCCCCCAATTGGTATAATCTGTCATTAAAAAAATCGCAATCAGTAAATTACACCGTGATTTGTTCTAAACCGCGACTAACCTAAAATTTTAACCGTAATTGGCCAATTAACCTATTTTTGACCCAATTACAGACCCATTAAACACTCAGTCGAAGAACTCTTTGTTTGAGTGTCAAAAATCCCCAAATCCCATATTCACGAACCCTAAATCCGTAAAATTGAAATCGATTTGTGCGGATTCGACAATGGATATCGTCGAATTCGATGGAGGAACTAGTAATCGCGGTCGTAATGAATACGATTTAGACAAGGAGATGCAGGAGAGGTTTAATTATGATGTTGCAGAAAATATGGAGCGTTTCATTGAGGAGCCTCCAATCCGCCATGATTGTGTCCCTGACAGTGAAAGCGAAGAAAGTGGAGACAATGACCACGATGAAGAGTTGGGAGAAGGTGAATCTAGGCCGAAGAAGAAAGCCGACTCTAGGCCGAAGAAGAAGAAGATTCGAAGAGGTGATGGCCATTTGTTTGAAGGCCAATAGTTCTTCTCTGGCGTGGCTTTCAAAGAGATCGTCTTGGATCACGCATTGAAGAATTGTAGGAACATTCGGCAAACTAGGTATGGTAAGAACAAAAGGTCATTTGAATGTATAGGTACTGGATGTAGTTGGAGGAGATTCAGAAAAATGGGTAGTTAGGAATTTTAAATCTAGACATAGTTGCCATCAGAATGGTCAATGTGATATGTTAAAGGTTCCAGTTTTGACTACGATGTGGTTAGATAAGATTAGACATGATCCAGATTACTATATGCCAGAGAAGATAAGGGAATTGTTGTATGAAAAGTGGACGATTAGAGTGACTAGGCCTCAGTGTCAAGCAGCTAGGAATAAGGCCTTAAGATGGATAGAGAAAGAGCATGATAAACAATTTGAGAGATAGAGATTTTAAGGCAGAGATTTTAGAATCTAATCCTAACTCTAGTGTTGTTATTGAGTCTAGTATGAATCAACAAAGAGTTGATGTATTCTCTAGGTTTTATGTCTGTTTTGACGTCTTAAGACAATCATGGTTGCATACTTGTAGACCTTTAATAGGTGTAGATGGATGTTTCCTTAGAGGAAAAATGAAAGGGCAACTTCTAGTGGCATTAGGTAGGGATGGCAACAATGTCATCTATCCATTGGCATGGGCTGTAGTGCAGGTAGAAAACACAGACAACTGGAAGTGGTTTATGAAGCAAATCAAAGATGATTTGAATATGGGTGATGGTGATGGTTTGATTATAGTTTCTGATCGCCAAAAGGTAAATCGTGTAACTGTAAATCGCCAAAACACATACATCATTATTGTTACTGTAACTCGTGTAACTCTGCCATGTTCACATTCTATTTTGTATTCTATGGTGCATGGTCTGGCAAGAGCCGTGTAGATGGAGCTGCCAAAGATAAAGTATAGAATGTGTGTCTGACACATTTACGCAAACATAAAGTCAAAACATGGCAAGAAACCGCAGATGAAACCCTACATTTGGAACCTAGCATGGAGTTACAATGATGCTGAGTACAGAGAAAACCTGGAGCACCTGCTGGCATATGACAAAGATGTGTATGAAGCCGTGCTAAAAGAGAAGCCAGAGACTTGGTGTCGGGCTTTTTATAGAATTGGTCCGTGTTGTGAAGATGTGGATAACAATTCGGTGGAGTCATTCAACAACACGATAGTGAAGGCAAGAGAGAAGCCAATGGTGCCAATGTTGGAGATTATTGCTAGACAAGCCATGGTGAGAATTATGAAGAGGTTGATGATTGCAACAGAATACCGAGAAAGTTGTACTCCTTATGGTGAAGACTATCTAAAGAGGACACACGAACTAGCTGCAGACTGTAAGGTTTTCAGATCTACACATATGATGTTTCAGGTTGTTGAAGGTGCTTGTTCGTACAGAGTGAATCTGGTTGGAAGGACTTGCTCATGCAAGCGTTGGGATATAAATGGGATCTCCTGCCAGGATGCTTATGCTGTCATCGTTTTTCAGAAGCTAGAGGTCTCGGATTATGTCTCACATTGGTTCAAGACATCGAGGTGGGTACAGACTTACACTGAGGGCATCACACCCTTGAGAGGCGCTAAGTATTGGCCTGTAACCAATGAAAGGAGACTCCAAAAACCTGCTCAACCTCCACAACCAGGAAGACCGAAGTTAAACAAAAGAAAGAAAGGAGCATATGAAAGTCCAACAAAGAAAGCTGATCCAGCAAAGAAAAAGACTATGCACTGTGGAATATGCAAGTCAGCTACTCATAATGCTAGGTATCACACTGGTAAACGAGCTAAGGTAATTGTAATTGTAGCTATGGATTTATTTCCGATTAGTCTAGACTGTTGTTAACTTGACCTTTTGGTTTCAGGAGGCTTCACATGGAGACTCTTCTCAAGATCAAGCTTCACAAGGAGTACCTTCTCAGGTACAACAGTCCCAAGAAGTCATCACTCAAGCATCTCAATCCCAACCCGAGGAGAATCTAGAGTACTGAAGAAGAAGTGAAGACATGCAATCTTATATTATGTGTTCATTAAGTTTCTTAGCTTTTGTATCTAGATCTATAAGATCTGGTGGGATATGTTTTCTAGATCTGGTACCTTTTGACGTTTATTGCTACTTGACCTTTCATCAATAGTAAAGGCTTGTTCACTACTATTTTTTGTTGTTGTTGTCTCCACTAACACATGGTCCTCCACTAGTTGACGTTTACTGCTACTTTATGTCGACATTGTGAGTATTATATACAATTCGAACATTGAACCATACTTTAATCATTGAACATTGAGTCTTTCAACATTGAACATTGAACATTGTTTGAATATTTATGAACGTTGAACATTGAACCAACAAAGACAATGAATCTTTCGAAATTGAACATTGAACATTGAGACTCTACTATGAACATTGAACATTATAGCGAATCATTGAAGCAACAAATAAACCATTTCTTCATCTTCCATTCCGCTTCCTCAAGCTTGTTATCAACATCTTCAAATTAACTCACTCTTCATCTCCAATGCATGTAATCTATGCGTCTTTGAACATCACTGATAATCATATCAATCTCGTTCACAATCGAATAGACAATCAATAGAATTCGAAAAAGAGTGACACCTGCAATTCGCAAAATCGAAAAACCCAAATTAGAGTTTGTCGATTTCTTCCCCAAAATACAGAACGAGATCCGACAACCACCTGGTTTAACAAGCGGGTCGGTATATACCCATTTGGTTTGCGTGCATAATGAACCGTTATTAAACTCGGTTTTTTTTGGTTCACGACAGATTATACCAATTGGAGGGAAATTGATTTTGCACTTTAAATTGGGGGGAAATAGAATTTTAACACTCACAAATGTGTAAATGAATTTAGAAATACTTCTGGGTACATTTAGAAGTTTTCAAAACTTTCGAGGGGATCTGGATCGTCGACCCTTAAATAAAGTATCAAAGGAATATCCCACGCATCATTTTATTCATTGCCATTGATTTTTTCTTTTTTTTTTTGTTAAAATTTTATTGATTTTTATTTTAGATATCGAAATTTTAGATTTCCATATATGTGAAGTTTGTGGTGGATTGTGCATGGCTATATGTGAGAATAATTAATTAACTCTCTTTCTTAATTAATGCCCAAAGCCATTTCGCAGATCTTTTGGGTTGTTGGCTCGTTTGATTTTTGATCGAATTTATTCATTAGCTCGATCGAATACTGTTTTCGGGTTCTAGGTTATCCATGGTTTCAAATTGTTTGTTCAATCTTTGACCCTTTTTTTTTTTTTGCTCAGTTAGTTTCATTTTTCTGTGTTTACCCTCGAAGGAGACCTGGGAAAATTATTTCTGATTATTAGAGATCACAAAATCTAATTATTAACTCTAAGATTTTGCTTCTAATTCTCTGTTATTTCCAATTAACTTTGCACTGAACATTTATGGCTTGTTTTCATCAGGTCCAACTCATTGCCATCAATCTTGCGCGGATGAGTTCTTATCCTCCGTGCCTTGCAAAAGAAAAAGCAGCCCAAAAATCGTGCATTTGATGTATGTGGTTCTGCTAATCTCTCTGTTTTAAGGTACTGATTAAAAATGCAACGTATTTATGCTCGTTCTTATGACTCGATTTTGTGTTTATGCAGTGACAAATTTTGACTTCTAGTTAATTGTCTGACTTTATCTTAATGTGTTTACAGCCACGACTGTGGTTAGTCCATTATTTCTCTTTCGGAATGAATTTGATTAAAGTTTAAATCTTGTCATCTTTATGATTGTCATGTAATGTTTTTTTCCTCTCTTTATTTCCAGATGCAAGATTCCCCTTTTTGGATCAGCATTTCATGTAGCTTCCGGTGGGCATGACCTGGGCCTCACAAAAGTTTCTGTTGCTGCTGATTATTCTGATTCTGTTCCTGATTCATCTTTCTACGGCTATCATCCTTTAGAAGGTTTGAAGCCGTGCAAAAGAGTCCAGGAGACAAAACTCTCTGCTGCTGAAGTAGCAAGGACTGCAGTTGAGGTTTGTTGCCTGTAAATACTACAAATCATTACTGTTGACTTTTATATGATTGTGTTCAGTTTGCATGAACACTGTTTCCGTGGTTTAATTGTAGGCTAACAGCAGTGCCGTGCTGGTGTTTCCTGGAGCTATTCACTGTGAGCCACACGATCAGAATTCATGGTCCGAATTTAAGTATGTCATTGATGATAATGGAGGTTAGTCTTATTTATACTGCTCGATTTTTGAATATCTATCAATCACTTTCTTTTCTCACAATGTTTGTCTTCGTCTTTTGGGTTTTTTCCCCTAATCTAGATATCTTTTTCGAAATTCCTGATGATGGGAACATCTTAGAAGATCCTGGAGCAAGTAATCCAGTGGTAAGCGTGTCCAGTGATCAAGTAACATGTCATGTATTTATACATAATTGATAGTAATCTGAGGAAAGTTACAGAGGTTTCACATATATACAAAGTCTAGTACCCATTTATCTAAACTTTCATCACAAATTTGTAGAAAGCCTTTTTTGGAATGGATGTCCCACGCTACAAAAACACACAGCTCCATGAGCAATATAATAGCATTTCGGACATCGATAATCTTGACCAAATTATCTTTAACAATCATTATTTCGAGGTAAATTGAAGCTGTTGAGTTTCCTTGCAAAACATTCCAAGTCTCTTGTCCTATTAATGCTCTTCTCTGGTCTACTTAAAAAATTTGGTAGATTATGGATTCTGAAGTTAGAGATATTCCGGTTGATTGGGGAATGCCCGACACCTCCAACTGGTTTCATCCCATTTATTTTGCCAAACACTTGTCAAAGGTTATATAAATATATGTATATATTCTTCAATTTTGAATAGCATGATGAATAACCTACTGAACATGACATGCTTTAAAGACTTCACTCACTTTTTCTCTCTGTAAATTCAGATGTTGGAACTTTGCAACAATTACTTTACCCTCTAGTCTCTCTAGAACTGCGGATAAGCATTATATTTGATACATACTGATCTTGCAATGCATGGACTATGTAGTTGAGTTGGCATCTCTTGTCTTTGAAATCTTGCAGGCTATTAGCGTGGACTATGACACTAAAATGGACTATCCGTCTAATGGTGTATCTATACTTGGATGCATCAGGCCTGCTTTCCTTGACGAGGAATGCTATATAAGAAGATTATTTCTCTCGGAAGATAGAAATGACTATAGTTGGGAGGTTCAAGGTCCTTTCATATTTTCTTCGCCTCAAAATACTGTTTAAGTTTGTGTTTATTTTTAAAAATAACTTGGAAGATGCGCTGAAATATACATGTGAACTTTTCTGTTTGACATCTTGTATTTCTTTCCTTTCTTTGGATCTTAATCTTCAGGTGATAATAATCCGAGCACTAGTTCCAGACCTGACGAGAACAATATGAGTTCAAGTCTACATAGATTAGAAATTGTGGGAATAGAGCTACTCTCCCCTCTATGGAGCAGAGGTACGATCTATTCTCTTTCCCAACCCTTAGATAGTTTTCAGGTCATTTGGATGAACACGTTTTTGGAAAGATGGCTAACATATGATTTAGCTGCTATGCTAACGAGCAGAGACGTACATACAAACTCTCTTTGTTTCATTTCTTCCCATGGTCTTACCGTTCGTTGATGTGTAGATTCTTTGACTATTTTCAGTCTTTTATAAGTTTGCAAGATTTTCAAGATGCCGAACCAGATATCCTAGTTGACTCTACTTCTGCAATCATAGAGCGCTTCAACAAGAGAGGTATTACCTCCAACATTGCCCTTAAAGCTTTGTGCAAAAAGAAGGGTCTTCATGCAGAGGTATTGTATCCAACTCTACGTATATGATCTGAAATATGCTTAATTGCTAAAAGCAACCGATCTGTCCCTGTTGTAATTTTACTCATCTAAGACATTAACACTAATCTTGCTACTTTATGGTAATCTCATGCAGGAAGCTAACCTGATCAGTGTTGACAGCCTTGGTATGGATGTGAGAGTTTTCGCAGGCACACAAGTCGAAACTCACCGTTTTCCTTTTAAAACCAGGGTGAACGAATTCTCAGACTTAAATATTTAACACAGTACAACCTATGTTTCAAAAAGAATGCAGAATCGTAAGGACATTGATATTTTTTCTCATCATTGTTTGTGGTACAGGCTACAACAGAACTCGCAGCAGAGAAGAAGATCCACCAGCTACTGTTCCCTCGTTCACGAAGAAGGAAGCTAAAGTCTCATGATGATAGTTTGAATGATGCATATCGTTAAAACCCCGTTGGTGATCAAAATCAAGTAAATAGAGAGAGGACCCGTTTTTCCACTGGATCTGTCTGGTACTTACATGAGTTCTTTCTAATGACGTTTCTGTACATAATGATGAGCTTCAAGTGACCCTACTAGAGCTATGTGGAGATGCAGTCTCTTACATTGTAGTAGCAAGTAGAATAAACAAAACCTAAGAATAAAGAGAAGTTGATACACTTAAAGTAACTTCTATAAAAAGTTCGATGCTGTTCTTACAAGGTAAATCTTCATTTGTTTTTACTATTTAGATCAATAAAGCCCTCTTTTCTTATCCAACTAGTGGGAAGCTAACTCTGTTTAAACAAGGTACTATTATTAGAACTCAATCATCAACCAAATCCATTTTTGTTTCTTTACAGTTGCCGAAATTTTGGAAGAGAACTGTACAAACTTGTCTCCACCCAAAATGATTTCTTATTTTGTTTTGCTTGGAAAAGAATAATTACAAATATCACACCCAAGTAGATGTATAACTCAAAACCTGAGGGTTAAGTTAGGTTTCAGGTGGAAGAAACTATAAGGCAGCCGCGAAGCGACTCACCATCTTCCTCATCCAAGAGCTTCCTCTGCTCATCGACTATTCTCCACCACTTTGTTTCTCCTCATCTTTCTCCTTCCCAAGTATTTCAGGACTTGAAAACAAGGGGTGAAGAATACTGATCGGTATGGATCGTTTTACAAAAGTGCAGATCAGGTATTGCACTATGAGAAAGTATAAAAAAGACTGTACATTGAGTATATGATCAGTCCTGTAGCTGTAGTAGCAAATGCCACGAAATAGAGCCAATCCACCTGAGATTGATATAAATACATGGCACTTGATCTCATCAGCTGGTTTTTACATACAGAATATGTAAAAGTTTCCTGATGTTCGGTAACTGTAAACTGAGCTATATAACCTTTTCGTGGTATGCAAAAATGCGGATCAAAACACCCCACATGTCTGATGTGAGCAGCGAGAGGTTGAACATCGTTGCACCATTGGTCTGAGAAGATCATATTTCAACAGATGTATATTTCAGAGGTGTGAAAACAGAGAGTGAAAGGAGTTGATTGTATGGTTTTGGCATTGTTTCATACCTTTAGCAAAACTGCGAGCAACGAGTTGAATAGAAACATTTCAAGTGCAATTCCAAGGCAAAAAAAGACCTGAATTCTCTTAGCCACACACGCACGTATAGATATGAAAAAGAAAAGATCTTGACATGATCATTCTCTTAGTCGCTCGTGAAAATAATTGAAAGGCCAATGAATCAAACATGGACAATTCACTTGTTCGCATCAACTAGCTAATGTTTCTGATTCTAGTTCTACTTTTAAAGAATCTAATGGTCCGGAAAACTGATTAATGGTTGCTCAAATTAAAATTCCAAAAACATATTAATAGTTTCAGAGATACATAGATAAAATGATTAGAAAATTCTAAAACTGATTAAGAAATCACAAACAAACCTTGGCATTGTTAATTGGTGTGCCTAATGATCTTGAAACACGATCATAAGGCACAAGTCTACCATGCTTCATCACATACCTATGTAAAAGCACTGTTATTGATTTGAGTGATGCAATTTTGATTTTTTTTCTTATTGTCGCAATATTGACTGAATTCATTTGTAATTTAGCAAAAACATTAATTACTTAATATATAAATTATATACATTTTTAACATAAACATAAATAGATTTACGTATTTAACTGTGATCCACTCTTCCCCATCGTTCTACAAAGTTGGAGTTTTTGGTTCTAAATATAGGATGAATCAAGCACAAATGATGAACTTGTAAATTCAGTAAATCATTGTGCGTATTTTGTAGTTGAACTTAATGAATCAACGATGTAAGAAACGGTAAAGCTCCTCCGTTTTCTCGACTATCTTTGAGGCCTCACATCTTATTGTCTGATTATCATATTAGAAAGTCATGGGTTGGATTGAGATTACAAAAGTCTATATAGCATAAGGTAAACTACCATTCGAATAAGAAATAACGAAGAGAATAAAATTTAACTTATTCTTTTGTTTCATCAGCATAAAATCTAACCTATCCTTAGATAGTAAGTGAATCAAATTAAAACATAGCAAAAGACAGAAACAGAGTAGCAAGATGCATGATACGCACTACATCAGGTAACTAGAATCTCTCATGATTGCCGTTAACTCAGCATATAGCCGATCATCAGGATATTTCAACACATACCTTTCATGGAATGCCGTATCGTCTATCGCCAACACAGAAGACAATGGAGGGAGTTCAAGGAATCCTTTTAGCATAAGAACTTTGACTATATTACACCTTGGGACAATTCTGTTTTCCATGTTGTAACCAAGTATCTTAGGGAACGAAACCACAACCTCTCTCGGCCAATTCATCTCCTTCACAATAAACTCAATCTTCTTCTTCACCGACTCTGCAGAATATCCAGCACACGCAGGAAACCGCTTGATTATCTTTACAAACTCATCCTTACCGAATCCTAGATCTAGAAATGTTCTATAGAGTTGGCCACCTTCTTCTCTGACACTCCTAGAACTGTTGGAAACTTCTTGAAGATGTGCCATACATCATCCATGGTCAATTCTACACTTGTATAAAGTTGGATTTTTTCTTCAATATGTTCTTTACATGTTCTGGATAAGATTTTCAAAGCATGGATAAACCTGTCTCCACAAGGATCAAATTTTAGCTCAACAACCTTCTTGATGATTTCATCAAATCCTTCAGTTTCAATTCCATACACGGACGACGAGGTAAAGATAGGCAATTTCCATAAGTAATATTTAGAAACGCCTAAATCTTTTAAAATTAAAAAATTTCTGATCTTGTTCGCCCTGTTACCTTGTGGAAATGAATGAGATAACTTTCTAGAATCTGAACTCTTATCCTCTTTTATCAAATCTTTGATGAAATCAAAGTACAAGCTGAGAGATTTCTGCCCTTTCTTTTCCAAGATAAAGTGAACGGTTGAAACAATCTCGGTGAATTCAGAGATTGAAGCTCCTCTGGACTGCAAAAACTTGAGCTTGGGCCCAATTGATCCCTCAGCATCTGCAAGAAGCAGATGTGTACAATCCACAATGATGGTAAAGATATGACAATTAGTGAACCCATGACTTCTCAAAAGACTAATAATAACATAATTAGAAGGGTCATGTTTCACAATGCTTCTTAGGAAGCTGACTGCAATTCTTTCCCTTTTTCGAGGATGCCTGGGTATCCCATCAGTGTAGAGGATGACCAAACGTTGTGCTCATTCAAATGAACAGGTGAAGAAAGGCAAAGAGAGTAAAAAACAGAAGGAAGATGTCAAACATAACGACAAAAAACAGAAGTCGAGGAGAAAAAACAGAAGAAAGAAGAGAAGAGACAGAAGAAAGAGATGGATGACTCCACTACCTTGAAGGATGTGGTGAGAGTCGTTAAACAGAAAAAGCAGAAGGCAGAGGAGTCGAGTGCATTGCTTGACACTCTTAGACGTTTAACCAAAGCCTTCGAAAGGATGAGACACGATCACAACGTGTTTGCTGAATGTCTATATCGTCTGGAGGAGACTAGGCTGAAAACCAGGGCAGACATGTCAATTCTTGGTGACCGCTTGTTTAGGCTGGAGCGTAACACCTTAGACAATACAGTCATGCTTGAGAGGATTCTTTGGCTGGAGGAGACCAGTGCGCAACCACAAGTTTATAGCCTGGAGAACAAAAATGATGAGAATGAGGATGAGGGTGGAGGTCAGACAATTCCACCACATCGAACTCTTGAACCTCTGAATCATGAAGAAGACAAAGAAGGCGATACAGAGAATGCCCCTAAAGATGTGGATCTTAAACGGTACGTAAGAAATGAGACTTACTCTGATTGATTTACCCTATGTACAAACATTAAATTGTTAACATTACATACATATTTGTACAAACATCATATAAACATAAAGTTGTGGGTTGTTAACTTTGGTTGAGATTATATATGGTTTGGTCGAGATATGCGTAACTCTACTAAACAATTCTTGTGATCAATACATCTCTACTAAACCATAAAAATGAACTCTACCACTTTTAGCAACTCTACCAACTGTCAAGCTAACATAGTAGAGTTACTCTTCGCAAACACGTATTTGGGAGAGGCCTAGCCTGGTGGACTCTGACTTGGAGAAAACAACAAGTGCAGGTTTAGGTGTTGTGCGTAATACAATTAAGCCAACAACACCATGATACTACGAGTTTTAACCCTATATCCTACTGCAAGTGCACAACAAACGTAATAATACTTAGGGGTCGAATTCCTCAGAGAACCAAGTTACACTCTCAACTTCTATTAAATCGCAAGCTATATCAATCAAATAAGGGAAGTGAATTCTAACAACTTTAACGTGAATGTAATCAAATAACTAAAGCAATCGGATGTCAGGTATTCATTCGGAAGTTAGAATTCTTGTCAGGGAAATTATTCAGGAACTACTCTGATCTTATTCTCGGCTTGAACATAAATAAAGGTAAACCAACTCTCGTTGAATCTACCCCTCTATTAATAACCTAAAGGTCCTAACTCTCGTTGATTTCAGATTACAAATAGGCTTTATTGTTTAGGTTCAATTACCCACAACCCAACCTAGCATCAACTCTCGTTGGTAGTGAAAGAATTGCTCTTCTAATCTAGTTCCATTTCTTAACAATCTTCTGGAAAGTTAACAACCTAAAATCATCAACTAGGTGACCAGACTAATCTATGCATTAAAATCAAGTATTAGAAGGAGAATCATCTATTCATCAATCCTATTTGTTCCCCGACAGTGAATTCTAAAACCCTAGAATCCCTAGATCCGATCTAAGATCTACTCAGACATAAAACGATGAATCAAGTAAATCATGATGAACTGAAACTAAAATTGCATTAACAAAGAGAAAGAGGACTCATAATCTCTTCTCAAGTATGAAGAGATCTTCTTCCTAGCTTACAAACTCTTAAAACTCCTGTTTTCGACTCTCAAAAAGCGGCTCCCAAAACAAGAGCTGAAAAATCGTAAAATTAGGTTTCTTCGAAGGGCATTGATCGATCGATCCTCGTGTGGATCGATCCATCCTTGGATATTGAGTCGATCTCTCAGAAGCCAAGTCGTTCTTCAGATCGTGCGCATAATCCTTGTTAGAGCACTGATCGATCGATCCTTGTGTTGATCGATCGGTCGTTCCTTTCGTGGAGAATACTGGAAAATACTTAAAACTTCTCCAAAGTCCACCTTCAAACATGATTCCAACTCTGAACATTTTTGACCTGAAATCTCGATAAAACATAGACGAATTCCCCAAATATAATCGTAATAATGAGCTAAAAATCGACAAAATATGAGGACAACACACCAACAAATGCAGATTCTCACCTCGATGACACCCAAGTGTCCCAAGCCAGCACCAAACATACCATCCCACCGAACCAGGTAAACCCGTGTTTAATAAGTCTTATTGGCAGAGTTGATAGTTTTGTTTAATAGAGTTGACATTTTTTCATATTTTTTGTAGAATAAATGAGTTATCGAGAGTCATGAGACATCCGACCCGCTCAGCCCGTTATCACGGGTTGTTAGAAATCCAGAAGAACCGTCAAAAGAAGAACCACCTTACTATGAGGAAAAACTGAAGCCCGAAATGTCACAGTTTGGCCTCATAAATCTGGTGGATTCTCCTTAAAAGGCTAAACAAACACATGGGGAGTTAGTATGTATGGAAGACGTGTTGCCGAAAGAGCCTCGGACACGAGAATTCGCTAAAAACTAGGTAGAGTACATTTATAGTATGATAGAGTTCATTTCAAATGTAGTGGAGTTTATTTCAAATGTAGTAGAGTTCATTTACTCGTATAGTAGAGTTCATTTACCGTATAGTAGAGTTCATTTACCTTATATTGGAGTTCATTTTCAAGTATAGTAGAGTTCATTTACCGTATAATAGAGTTTATTCTATCTTATAGTAAAGTTGAGTTACCGTTTAGTAGAGTTCATTATATCTTATAGTAGAATTCATTTACCGTTCTTTTGACATATACTAGAGTTGACTTTCCGTTTAGTAGAGTTCATTTACCATTCTTTTTTTCTTCTTCTTACATGTATCCCCTTTCTTAGGTTGTTCCATTGGCAAGAGGATTCATAAGAATGTGGTTCATTCTCCTAATGTCTATGATCCTTTTGGACCGATTCCAAATATAAAAATATTTCGGGTACACGACTATGTGAAGCATGAATCGTAACTATCTATTTGAATGTGCTATGTTGCATACAAAATTTTTGATTATTTACAAATTTGTTAATTTCTGTAGGGACATTACGGTTGACGGCAACCCGAGTCCAAATGCGGATTTCTTTTTCTGCTTGATCACCCCACAACATAAGTGGCTTATCCCTCAATATGGTTGGCTACACAATTGCGTAAGTTCAAGTATAGTAGAGTTAAGTTTGCTGTAGTGGAGTTCATTTAAAGTACTAATACAATTATGTTACTTTTTTTGTTACATCATATGATGTCCAGGATGAATCTCTTTTGGCAAAGATCGTTGCAAGCTCCAAGCCCATACAAGAGTAATCAGATTGCTTTCCTCGAGTCACTGTTTTGTGCTTTTTGGTGTCACACGTACACAAGGGATTACGTGGGAAAGGAGGATAAGTACATGTGGTCTAGTGGGTTTAAAGATGTCTTCTAGGGCATTCAGCCTAGATTCTGTGCCACTCACAAGCAGTGGATGAGAGACGTGGACACGATTTACATCCCTCATAATATTAACAACAACCACTGGGTGGCCGTGGAAGTTAATCTGTTAGACGCGAAGGTTCGCATATACGATCCTGACCCAACTTGCAACCTCTCTGCTACAACGATAGAGTCATGCAAGTAAGTTACTCAATTTCAATATAGTAGAGTTCATATACACATATAGTGGAGGTGGTAAGTTCATTTTCTGTGTAGTAGAGTTTATATAAATATGTGGTAGAGTTCATTTACCTTGTGGTGTAATTCATTTTCCATGCAATAGAGTTCATAACATGTGTAGTAGAGTTCATATACTTCCGATAGTAGAGTTCATTTACATGGTTCTCCTTTTTTGTATGCCATATGCCGTGATGATTCTGAAGATGATCAAGTGTTTCTCATCCGAGGAGATGCGTCCACTAATTAGCGCAACTCAATATAAGATTTTGCTTATTCTTAAGGGCGTACCACATAATAAACATTCAGGTGACTGTGATGTGCAACTTCGAAGTTCTTATTGGCAAGTACATTGGCTTCTCTTGGCTGAAATACGCCATTGAATTCAGAGGGGAACTTCTGATAAGAGAGAAAATTGCTTACAGGGATCCATGACCTGCACGACTGTGTGATAAGAACATCCTCATCACAACATCCCAGACCTCCTGCTGGATTGGTAGATTTGTATAGTCTATGTATAGTCTTAGAGTAGTAACTTTGCAGATTTGTATAGTCTTAGAGTAGTATATATTTGTATAGTCGTACATGTATTTAATCACATGTTTTCGCAAAAAAGTGATCTTGTATAGTCGTACATGTTTTATTAAAAATGAATATATAGGTTATTGACAACAAATTAACTCTCTTATTCGAAACGATACATGATCTAACTCTACCATTCGAAGACCATACGTGATCTAACTCTACCATTCGAAAGACCATACATGATCTAACTCAGAACTAACTCTACCACAGAAAGACCATATGTGATATAACTCCACCTCAGAAGAATTAACTACCAATCGAAAGACCGTAAGTGATCTAACTCTTCTACAGAAGAATTAACTTTGCCACAATGATGTTAACTCTACTAAATAAGTATGTAGTCTTCTACAAGAGTTAAATCTACTATTCAAGAATGAATGCTTTCACGACATGTACAGGCATTGTGATCTAGTTGCTTACATTTAGAACAAGCTGAAACTTTTCTTGGACGTTTAGCAGGTTGTGAACACTCGAACCAGCTATTTATCCTAATTTCTTTGACCACCCTAGTTGTTGACGCACATGTGGTGGATTACACACCTTACAACTCACATCCAACGAAACGGGAATTGCAGCATCTCTAGGAAATATACTACCAGAGTATGCGTTGTACAGGAAGGTTGTGCGATAGTATGGATGCATAAGTTCAATTTTCGGCCTTCTCTAGGCCTCAATAATGGCAATGGCATACACAAAAAAAAAATTTCGTCGTTATACCGCTTGCAGGAACACATCTTCTCAGTTAAATTGAATAAATGAGAAGTAAGTTACTTTTCTTTAAGTGTAGTAGAGTTAATTTTCTTTTTAGTAGAGTTACTCTACTACGAGTAGTGGAAAAGAGTTACTCTACTATGAGTGGTAGAGAAGAGTAACTCCAATATGAGTAGTAGAGTTAATTTTCTTTTTAGTCGAGTTACTAAAATTCTTTCTTTCCCTTCTGTGTAGGCCAATGCTGTGATAATTCCGAGGATGATCAAGTGGTGTTCGACCAAAGAGATGCATCCACACATTAGCTTGGCCAGATATAAAGTTGATACAAGCTTTGCGATGCTTCTCTATGGTTGATGGGAGCGGGTTTTATCCAAGGGAACCGAATTTACTTCCTTGGTAAGAAAAGTCAGGGGCGCGGAAGGTTGAGGATTGAGGAGCGATCCACAAGAAGGATGGTGGTCTCCTTGATACACTCAAACACACTAGATTAAGGGGAGACCTCTTGAGATCTTATAGTGTGTTCTAAGTCTTAGACAAACGACTACCTTGCTAATGACTAGATATTTTCTTTGAGAAAACTATGTTCTTTATTGATTTCAAAGTTGGGTGATTTGTTACATGGCTACAAGGGGAACTTATATAGGGGTCCTAAGGCCAACTTACTTAAAGAAAAAAGGAAAATATGGGTCGCAACCCATTAACAAAATGGAAATAAGAAAAATGGTAAATTACAAGAAAAATGACAAATTTCTAACATAGTGTTTTGGTGCCTTATTAAATGCAAATAAAAGGCCGTAATAAAAAAGCTTATGGGCCTTAAGACTCTCTATCCTAAGGTGCTAGAGTTGTTGGGCTTGGCGTTTCTGCAAGAACATTTATCATAAACACAAAACAAACCTTGTATTGCGCGATAAAGGGCCAAGTCTTGTCGGTTACATCCAGCTCGGGTCTTGTTGATTCTTGGTCGTCTTGGTCCGCTTCTAAAGTGTCTTGAATGTCTTGGATCTCCTCTGGCCGTGCTGCTTGGTCTTGACTTGTGGTCTTGATCTTTCTCTCACTCCTCGAAGAAGTCCCGATATTGATCTTGGAGCGTTCCGGGGAGGACACGATCTCTTCTTTGTTGAAGATGTTAACTACAGATTATCCTAGTTGTTCTCTCAGGTTGCGTGTCCTATCTCGAGTCATTGGCCTGTCTAGTTCAATTGGGTTGATGCCTTCATTATTCCCTCTCTCTTGAAGATGCTCCATCTCGGATGCATCGTTATCGTCGACATGGAACGGGGAGATATCAGCAACATTAAAAATTGAAGATATATTGAACTCACCAGGCAGTTCTAATTGGTAGGCATTGTTGTTGATCCGTTCGATTACTCAGAAGGGACCATGGCCCTGGGACGCGAGCTTGGACTTGTGCTTGTTCGGGAAGCGCTCCGGGCGCATGTGTACCCATTAGTCCTCCGCCATGCGCTTCCCTAAGTATCAAGTCCCTTATTGATTCTTGCAGTATACACAACCTCTTTTCCCGAAACAAGTACCCTTCGTGGATGTAGTATGATCTGAAGGCTCTTTTGTTGCAAGCTTGATACATGTCTCCAAAATCTGGATCCTCCTTGTAGTTGTTCTTGATGAACTCAAATCCTAGAACTTTGGCATCCATGATGGTGATGAGGTTGTGCCGTCTAGAAAGAGCATCCGCGACTACATTCTCTTTGAAGAGCATTAGTGGCACGATTTGCTTGGCACACAAGGTTTTTTCTATGACACTCGGAGTAACAAATAGAGAAGGTTTACTTACTTTAGTGGACTGAACCATCTTGATCTGGAGCTCATGTACGTGAGTCGGGGTCAAGGGCGCTAAGCTATACTTGTGCTTGTCATGCATAAACGAGTAGAAGTTGGTATGCCCGTTGTGTAGAGCCTCCATATTAAACTGCCAAGGTCGGCCAAGTAGGAAATGTCCTGCTTGCATGGGAGCTACATCACATAGTGCCTGGTCTGGGTATTTTCCAATTCTAAAAGGAACGGTCACTTGCTCGGAGACTTTGATCTCGACCTGGTGTTGAGCCATCTCAAGCGGTACGGCGTATGGGTGCTTGGTGGTAGTGAGTCCTAATTTTTTGACCAAAGACTTGCTAGCCTTGTTAGTGCAAGCACCACTATATATAATAAGACTGCATACCTTGCCGCTTATGGTACATTTCGAGTGGAAGATATTTTTCCTTTGTGCGGTATCATCCGGCACGACTATAGAGTTCAGGGTGTTAGGTTTTTAAGCAAATTTGACAATTATTTATTGACTAATCTAGCAAAACCATAAGCCCTAGGTCTTGTATTAACTTAACTGAATATGATAAATAGATGACTCGATTATACTTGAAGTTTGGTTAGTGCAGCGGAGATAAGATCAAGTATAAGATCAACAAGTGCTCCAACTGCAGCACCTCTATTGATAGTCCACACGCACGCAAGTAGGAGAAAAGTCTGCTAGAACTTTTTGTGCAATTCTCTTAGGGTTTCGACTTGTGCAATGAGCGACTAGGGTTTTTCCACACCTCAAACTCGTGCCCTATATCAATATATATAGGGAGTTTAAGTTAAAACTAATTAATTCCTAGTTGAACTAGGATTACTTTAGGTCCAACCCAAAACACCTAATTAATTCCTAATTGAATTAGGATTAATTTAGGCATAGCCCAAAACACCTAATTTATTCCTAGTTGAATTAAGATTAATTTAGGTCTGGCCCAAAACACATGTTCTTTTCCGAAACCATGTATTATTATGCTCAAGTCATGAATCCTTCCTATAATGATCATTCCCCATTGAATTGTCTCCATTTGCTTAGGTGTGAACCAATATGATCATATAGTACTAGCAGTGAGTATCTCAACTTACAGATTATAAGTGGACTCTAGCAAGCCATTACAACCTTTAGTACCATATGACTTTGTCTAATCTCGATGTTAAAACCAACCACACGAGTAAGTACAAATGATTGCAGGACATTCCCAACACAGGGCGCGGCGAGCTACAATGAATTTCTCTACGTCCGGGTACGCTTAAGTCTCCTTAGCCTCTCCAATAGCTTCTTTTACATCCATCTCGTCCTCATCTTGTGATTCATACTCTCCGCCCTTGGTGACAACCATTACACTTTGGTTCAGACATTCTCTCGCCATGTGTCCGCATCCCTGACACTTGAAACACACGATGTCACGGGTTCTAAAAGTATTCGGAGCCTTACGAACCTCAAGTAGTAGAATCTTGGTTGATCCTTGATCAGCTCTCTTAGGATGAGTCTCGACCTCAATGGTTTTTTTCTTGTCTTGCGATCTCGGGGCGAGCGTGTTCCAGGGAGCGTTGTACTTGGGGCGGCTGGGCGCGGTCGTCTTCCTCTTTATGTGTGGTTCAGCTTGTATGGAAAAATGCAATAACTCTCTTAACTCGTGATATGGCTGCCTTTCTACCTTCCTAGCGATACGGTCTTGCATACCATTTTAGGAATTGAGCCATAATGGCTCCCTCGGGTTCTTCGGTTTCTAGCCAATTCTTCAGGCTTTGAATTCTTCAAAGTAGTCTTCCACGGACCTATTTCCCTGTACCAACTTATGAAACCTTTTCTGTAAGTCTTTATGGAAATATGGAGGCACATACCTTCTTCTTAGATTAGATTTCATCTCGTCCCAAGTGGTGACTTGGTTATAGTGGTGACGTCTTCGTTCGGACTAGGTCGCGATTCCACCAGGACAAGGCGTTGTCCGTGAGTTGAGCAGCAGCAAAGCTCACTCTTTTATGATCTGCATAATGGTAGCACTCAAAGATGTACTCCATTCTTTTCTCCCAATCGAGGTACGCTTCCGGGTCGACCTTACCAGCGAAGGTGGGCGTAGTAAATTTTGGGTCGATGTTGGAGTGCACCTTATCGTCCTGCTTACGTCCGTGGTCATGGAGGTCTTTTCCTCGTGTGATATGACACCTAGGTGGAGCGTAATCCGGATCCGGATCAAAATCTCCGTCTTGGTAAGCGTCAGAGTCATCGTCCCGGGAGTGCAGGTTCACTCGCGTGTTGGCGGGTCTTGGCTCCAAGCGGTCCATTCGAGTGTTGATGGATCGAAGCTAGGCTTGGAGTTGGGCCAAAGTTTCAGCTAGGGTGGGGACCTTAGCTGGGGTTTCCATGTTTCAAAACAAGAAACAAGTAGTTATCCTTTTTTTTATGTAAAAAAATGGAAATTGTAAAAATGGAAAATACGAAAAAGGCAAAATAAACTTAAGGAACAATTTTTTTTCTCTCTTTTTAGATTGAGAACTAAAAACCCTAGCCTTCACAAGCAATATATAAATTTGATCTTAGGTAAACAATGATTAATTTACTTGAGAAACGAATCTAACAACCTATGCGAAAGTGACGATGGTTTTAAAATTAAATAAAGAAAAAAGTAAAGATAGATACAACCTTCCAGGAAATCTTTGGCTCTGATACCAAAATGATACGAGCTTCGAGATGCTTCTCTAAGGTTGATGGGAGCGGGTTTTATCCAAGGGAACCGAATGTACTTCCTTGGTAAGAAAAGTCGGGGGCGCGGAAGGTGGGGGATTGATGAGCGATCTACAAGGAGGATGGTGAACTTTTTGATACACTCAAGCACACTCTAGATCAAGGGGAAACCTCTCGAGATCTTCTAGTGTGTTCTAAGTCTTAGACAAACGACTAGCTTGCTAATGACTAGGGATTTCTCTTTGAGAAAACTATGTTCTTTATTGATTTCAAAGTTTGGTGATTTGTTACATGGCTGCAAGGATACCTTATATAGGGGTCCTAAGGCCGACTTACTGAAAGAAAAAAGGAAAATATGGGTCGTTGCCCATCAACAAAAAGGAAATAAGAAAAATGGCAAATTACAAGAAAAATGTCAAATTTCTAACTTAGTGTTTTGGTGCCTTATTAAACGAAAGTAAAACGCCCTAAAAAAGCCTATGAGTCTTAAGACTCTCTATCCTAAGGTGCTGGAGTTGTTGGGCTTGGCGTTTGTTCAAGAACATTCATCGTTAACACAAAACAAACCTTGTAGGACGCGATAAAGGGCCAAGTCTTGTCGGTTACTTCCAGCTCGGGTCTTGTTGATTCTTGGTCCTCTTGGTTAGCTTATAAAGGGTCTTGGATCTCCTCTGGTCGTTCTGCTTGGTCTTGACTTGCGTACTTGATCTGTTCTGCACTCCTCGAAGAAGTCCCAATATCGATCTTGGAGCGTTCCGGGGAGGACGCGATCTCTTCTTTGTTCAAGATGTTAACTACAGATTTTCCTAGTTGTTCTCTCAGATTGCATGTCCTATCTCGATTCATTGGCCTGCCTAGTTCAATCGGCTTGATGCCCTCATCCAAAATTGGTAGGGTTAAGGGCACACCACGAAACCACCGCTCTGGCGATTGTGGCGTATACACCCCGAAGATGATCTATATATATATACTCCAATTTGAATCCTTCACTTTCCCTTTCTCCTTAAAATTAAATTAACAACAAAAATGACTCTACCATTCTATTGTTTACCGTATAGTGGAGTTCATTTCCTCAAATAGTAGAGTTCATTAACTGTTTAGTAGAGTTCAATTATAGTATGATAGAGTTCATTTACCATATAGTGGAGTTCATTTCCTCATGTAGTAGGGTTCATTAACTGTTTAGTAGAGTTCATTTATAGTATGATAGAGTTCATTTACCGTGTAGTGTAGTTCATTTCCTCATGTAGTAGAGTTCATTACTGTTTAGTAGAGTTCATTTTGAGAATGATATAGTTCATTTCCTTGTATAGTAGAGTTCATTAAGTGTTTAGAAGAATTCATTTATAGTATGATATAGTTCATTTACCGTATAATGGAGTTATTTTCCTCGTGTAGTAGGGTTCATTAATTGTTTAGTAGAGTTCATTTATAGTATGATAGTGTTCATTTACCGTATAATGGAATTCATTTCCTCGTGTAGTAGAGTTCATTAACTGTTTAGTAGAGTTTATTCACAGTATGATAGAGTTCATTTCCTCGTGTAGTAGGTTCATTAACTGTTTAGTAGAGTTCATTTATAGTGTAATAGGCTTCATTACTGTTTAGTAGAATATTCATGGTTTGTTATGCGTATTCTATTCATCAAAATATAACCACCGATTAATATTATGACACGTCAATATTTTTTCATGTTTAATATTGTATATTAATAATGTTTAATATTGGCACAAGCTTCAATGTATTCAATATTTTCCTTTTTATATACTCATTATAACGATTAACAATATAGACTCTTCAGATTCCCTTTACTTAAAAGGAAATTTGAAGAGTCTATATTGTTAATCGTTATAATGAGTATATGAAGGAATATATTGAATACATTGAAGCTTGTGCCAAACGTGTAAAAAAAAAAACCTTTCCTATATAGATTTTTTCTAAACTCTCCATTTTCACCTTTGAATCTATTAAAAACTTTCCATCTTCACCTTTGAATCTATCAAAAGCTTCTAAACTTTTCCATAACCGATTTGTTTATAATCATACAAAGGTAATAGTTTGTAGATAAGATTTATGGTTGATGCTTGTACAAATTTTTTATTGACTTTGATACTATAGCTAAAAGTATTTATTTGTTTTCTTTTGCATAGATGGATTCAACAAAAAGAAGCAATATTGTTCGCAAGACACATATAACGGACTTACCGAACATTATTTTAACGAACACCATAGCTATATGTGCAACAGAAGGAATTGAGGAGATTTACAGTGTCAGCCTCGTTTCAAAGAATTTTAAAGAGCTATGCAATGAGAATGAAGTTCTAAGGAATATATCTATCGGTAATGTTGCATTCTTGCACTTTGCAAGAAATAATACTCTTTTCAACAATTTCCATAGAAGGTTATGCATTGCCGTTAATGTGGTATGAGAAAGTTTTTTGTGAATGGAAATCATTATGGTGGTTTGGAAATGCTACTAAGAGTTAGTAATTGTGAACGAGAAGAAGCCAAACTGCTATATGGATTTGTGCTAGTTTGTTTAGGAGATAACACAAGACATAAATGTTATCAAGTCCTAAGACCTCTACTACAGCCAACAGTTGCTGATACATTAGCATACATAGGATACCTACTGCACATAATCTTTAATGCACCAGCTCAGCTCAGTTGGCGAGGAGATAATGAGTTGCTAATTCTAGAACAAACGTATGTTTGAGAAGGATGTATTTGTGATAAACATGTTTTTACGGTGTTTTCTCAAATACCAAACTGTCTATCTAATCAATTGCAGTACAGTATGGTGTCAATCCACTGGGAGAGTAACTAGCAATCAAGATGTAATCTACTTATCCTAATCTAAGCCAGATTCAATTTAGTGAGTGGTAATCTATTCTAGGTGACAACGAAATCTTAAAACAGAATGCTAAAAACAAAACATGAAATTAGAATGTAAAAACAGAGCATTAAAAATAAAGCAATAGTAAAACAGAATGAAGTGCAACACAAAATCTCAACCTAAAAGCAGAGTATTAAAATCACGAAAATTCAATATAGGAAAAACGGCTTCTCGAGGTTTAGGATCAATGATTAGGGTATTCCTAGGGGTTCCACACTTATTTATCAACCTATTTAGATGACCTCTAAGCAAGGAATCACAAAGTAATCACATTCGCTCTCGCGCAATGGGACCTCTCCTAAAAGACAACCTGACTTGACTCTCGCCCAACGATTGGAAATTCAAGAGGCTTTAAGTATGGACCTTACAAAGCCTAATAACACCCTAGACAATCAATCTCTTGAGCTAGGAAGATGCTATCTTAACTTAAGCATGTTCAAGTGATTCCCCAAACGCCTCTCGGGGGGGGGGGGGGGGGGGGGGGATTCACCAAAAGATCGAATTTCAATTGATCAGAAAGAAACAAGCATTAAGAACACTTAAATTAAAGAGATCTAAGACATTAATTAAACATAAACAAATCTGGAAATCCCTAAGTTTTCCCCTAATCTCACCCTTTCCTCAAGAACCCTAGACTAACTTACTCAGAACTCATGAAGTAAAACATAGACTTAAAATCAAAAATCAATTGCATAAAACTTAAGACTAAAAAATCGTAAATGCCTTTGTAAAGATAAGACTCGAAATTTGCTAAAAAAAGATTGTATATTGAAACTTGAAATTCTAGTACAATTTATAGATCAAAAGATCTTAAAGGAAAATGAAAAATACTTAAAGAGAAAAGGGAAAAATTCCCTAGAAAGAAAAATGGGAAATTCCTTTAAAGTGAAAAGGAAATTTCCTTAAGAAAGAAAAATAGAAAAAGAACTAAAAGATAATTGGGCTTGCACAAAGGGGTCTTGATGGGCCTTTTTCGCAGAGAAGCCCAAAAAGTCAATCTTCGTCCAAAGTCTTAGTTCTGGTCCGCAAATCCACTCGACCAAGTGATGGTCGAGTGTCATTCTCGAGTGTCAGAGACTCGAGTGACAAATCTTCTAGTTTGCATCCTGAACTTCAACCGTAGGCCAGGCGATTCCTCATTGGTCTTCTTGTAATCCGAAATGCTCCGTGATAAGCTCCAAAAAGTACCTAAAAATCCCTTTTATGTAATGTATGCAATGCCCAACACTAATAATGCAAATTACGCTAAAAAGAACCTAAAACAATGATAACAATGCAAGTATGAATGCAAAACATGCTAAATAATGGTCCTAAAATGTGGTAAAATGCAGACACATCAACTCCCCCAAACATAGTCTTTGCTTGCCCTCAAGCAAATATGCATCGAACTAAGAAGGAAGAGAAGTTGCTGACAATGGGAACATCTTACTTAAACAAATGACTTGCCAAACTGAAAAACTATAATCTACAAGTGAAACCTCATTCTTTTGTAAGAACCACAATTTACTTCCATCAAGGCTTAGCATAAAAACCGAATATTCCCTAACTCTTAGTTGGACTCTTAAGAAAATCAGACTCGAAACCTATTTCTTTCAAGTGCAGTCCGCAAATTCAGCTAGTAACTATGGTTTAAGCATTTTCGATCACTTCTCAACTCTTTACTCGTTTTTATTGGCTTTAGCTTTATCAATGAAGCACGAAAGAGTACGGGTGTACGCACAGTTCCGGTTCACCTTAGGCATCGATGTATTAGCTTTATCAATGAGACGCGAAAGAGTACGGGTTTACGCACAGTCCCGGTTCACCTTAGGCGATATCGAAATGGTTTTATTGATGAACACAAGAAGGTACGGGTTTACGCACAATCCCCGTTCATCTTAGACCATATATTTTGAGCCGAGTTGAGAAGGATGATTCTATATTCACCTTATGCTTTTCTTTTTACTTAGCTAGCTGAAACTAAGGAAGGATCTTATGCAATGTATCTCAAGCCCCTAATTTGGAAAATAGAATTCGATTATGAGGTAACAAATCAGGTTCTTTCGAGACACAACCTAAGTATTGGTTTCAAAGGTCAATGATCTACCAATCAGTGTTCAAGAGGGAAAAAACGCGAGTTTAAGAGTTCACTATGGTTACTAGCCAATCAACCTAGCAAGTCTACCTATCTAGCAAGATGATTCCCGAAATTCTAGACTCAATCCTATATGAATGCAATGCAGCTACATGAACACTCTGTTTTTGACATGCATTTTCGATTGGTGGATATGGAGGCTCTTCTTGGGCGAATAGTTGGTGGTGGTGGTGGTGGTCCGCTGTTCCTTTCTAGAGCCGCCACTCTCCTACTTAGATCATCGTTTTCCTGCCTTCTAGCTTCGTCGCTTGCAGTCAGCTTCTTCACCTTCTTCATCAACCATTTGTTCATTTTCTGCAACAAGCTTATGTGCTTGTGCGCTTCTCGAATCGGTTGGAGATGAACTCTGCTGAGGGCTATTGGGATCGTACAAGGCTTCTAAAGGTGGATTAAAATCCGTGTTTTGCCCCATCCTTATCGATGTGTACTCCCTGTTTGGCAAGAGTAGAAAAGCATTTGGTCTAAGTAAATGATGGAAAGAGTAGAGGAGCTTACCTCGAACTTCCGTCGTACCCAAGAATTGACTCCTCCTTAAGTGATCGATGTTCATGAACCGAGGGTCAGCTCATTGTGTCTCATCGAGTGACACATTACATCTCTCCAGAATGCATGTGACAAGTCCGCCAATGTGATTTTTCCATCACGTCCTCCAGTTTTGTTATCTCTTGCCCAATCGCGGTATGTGACCAATTGGTTAGCAAATTGGATGGTTAAACCAGCACTGTTTCGATCTCCGATAATCGGGGATCCGTCGCTCTTTGTCCAACAATGTCTTTGAGAGAAGTCACCAGCATCTCCATTTCTCCTAGATTAATTGTTCCAGTAGTAAAACGTGAGAAAAATGTATTTGCGAGGATTGTTCGAAAATACCTCAAAGCCGGGTTTCGGATCATTGATGCCTTAGATCGGGAGGACGAGAATCTGCTCCTTGTTGATGCAATCGACCGCCACACATCATCCAACTCTGTCCTATCGAAATCCGGTCCATAATTTTCGGACTCGCCTTTTGGGAACTCGTAGAGGTCCCTAACTGCTCTGAAAGTCATTCGATAGTCCCTTCCTCTAATTGCAAAGACGATGTAACCACTACCTTGCTTTTCTTGGAGACTCTCGTTTTCTGCATCGTATAGAACGATCTGAACCGTCGCCAAAAACTGGAGAGTCTCTTCCTTGTATGCTCGCTGCGGATACTGCACAAATGTGGACAGCCCACAATTTTGCAACATGAGATCTACATCTCTGGTTATCCCCATTGCGGTCAGCACCTCCTTGCATGGATAGCGGGTTCCTAAAAAATCCATCCTCCGCAGATCGTTTAGTGCTCTTGCCGAGTTATGCCTCTCCTTCTTCTCCTTTTCTCTTTTTCCGGCAAGGATTATCTCCCTTGCTTCTTCCGCCTCTCTTTCGCCATACCCATCTTCACGAAGTGTTTCAGCAGCAAGGTCTGGGTCCATCCCGTCTGCATCCATGTATTCTCTTCTTTCTTCCGACTCATTTTCAGATTGCACTTCCAACCTTCTCTTCTCCTTTCTGCCGGGATTGTTTGCGGCCCTAGAAGACTCTCCTTGGGCAGGATTGCTTCTTGACCGAGCATTATTCTTGGCTCTAAGGCGGAGGAGGTTAGCTTTGCTGGATTTGTCGTCTGTCATGGTGAAAGTTGGCCGGAAAAAGAGTAAGTGTTCTGATACTCGAACTGGACACTCGAGTTGAGGTGATCGAGTGTAGTAGATGAACAAAAAGAGAGATGATTTGCTTCTGTAAAAGAGAGAACAACTAGAGAGAAATGTTAGAGAGAGAGTGTATTTCGTGTGAATGAAAGGAGAGAGGCCCCTCCTCTTTTTATAGAGGAGGCCAAACAAAGGGGGAGCTTTTTCAAATTCAAAATTTGAACTTGGATTAAATCAAATCTTTTTGAATTAAATGGAAAAGATATTGCATTAAAGAAAGATTTAACCCATTTTTCGGAGTAAATGTCTCCCCTTTCTCAGCTTTTGGCAGTTATAGGCTTTGGAAGCATGTGAATAGGCATGAAGGCGGGACGCTCGAGCCTGACACTCGAGCAAGTTTGGTCGAGTGTCAGTCTGCCAAAAGCTGGCTGATGCTCGAGTGGGACACTCGACCAGGCGTGGTCGAGTGTTGTCCCATCTTGTCGGTTCCGACCCCACTTGTCACATATGGGCCCCACATTCCTGTAAAAGAGTACCAAAAACCTTCTAAGTGCATGTAAGTGATGTGTCTGCATTTTACCACATTTTAGGGCCATTATTTAGCATGTTTTGCATTCATACTTGCATTATTATCATAGTTTTAGGTTCTTTTAGGCATAATTTGCATACTTAGTGTTGGGCATTGCACACATTGCATAAAGGGTATTTTTAGGCACTTTTTGGAGCATTTCATGAAGAATTTCGGACTACAAGAAGACCAATGGAAAATCGGCTGGCCTAAAGTTGAAGTTCAGGATGTGATCTAGAAGATTTGGCATATACCAATGACACTCGAGCATGACACTCGACCACACTTGGTCGAGTGGATTTTCGGACCAGAACTAAGACTTCGGACGAAGATTGACTTCTTGGGCTTCTCTGCGTAAAAGGCCCATCAAGATCCATTTGTGCAAGCCCAACAACTATTTTAGGCCTTTTTCTATTTTCTTTCTTGAGGAAATTTCCTTTTAACTTTTAAAAGGAAATTCCCATTTTTCTTTCAAGGGAATTTTTCCCTTTTTCTCTTTAAGTATTTTTCCTTTTTCTTTAAGATCTTTTGATCTATAAATTGTACTAGAATTTCTACTTTCAATATACAATATTTTCTAGCAATTTTCGAGTCTCATATTTTTACTAAGGCATTTACGATTTTTAGCTTTAAGTTTTATGCAATTAGATTTCGATTTTAAGTCTTTATTTTATTTCATGAATTCTGAGTAAGTTAGTCTAGGGTTCTTGAGGAAAGGGTGAGATTAGGGGAAAACTTAGGGATTTCTAGATTTGTCTATGTTTAAATAAGGTCTTAGATCTCTTTAGTTTAAGTGTTCTTAATGCTTGTTTCTTTCTTGATCAATTGAAATTCGATCTCTTGGTGAATCCCCCCCGAGAGGCGTTTGGGGAATCACTTGAACATGCTTAAATTAAGATAGCATCTTCCTAGCTCAAGAGATTGATTGTCTAGGGTGTTATTAGGCTTTGTAAGGTCCATACTTAAGGCCTCTTGAATTTCCAATCGTTGGGCGAGAGTCAAGTCAGGTTGTCTTTTAGGAGAGGTCCCATTGCGCGAGAGCGAATGTGATTACTTTGTGATTCCTTGCTTAGAGGTCATCTAAATAGGTTGATAGATAAGTCTAGAACCCCTAGGAATACCCTAATCATTGATCCTAATCCTCGAGAACCCGTTTTTCCCTTATTGAATTTTCGTGATTTTAATACTCTGCTTTAGGTTGAGATTTCGTGTTGCACTTTATCATTAGTTTCACTATTGCTTTACTTTTAATGCTCTGGTTTTACATTTTAATACTTTGTTTCATTTTTAGCATTTTGTTTTAAGATTTCGTTGTCACTTAGGATAGATAACCACTCGCTAAAACTGAATCAGGCTTAGATTAGAATAAGTAGATTACATCTTGATTGCTAGCTACTCTCTCAGAGGATTGACACCATACTGTACTGCAATTGATTACATAAACAGTTTGGTATTTGAGAAAACACCGCAAAAACCATGTTTATCAGTAAGACGAAATAGATGCAAGTAAAAATGAAAAATAGCAAATATATGTAAAGAAGATATGCGAAAAATTAAATGTATATACAGAGGATACCTTTGGATTGCCTCCCAACTGCGCTTGTTTATAGTCTCAAGCTCGACTTCCTCCTATTTATTGGAGAGGACGCGGTTCATCGAGCAGAACCGAAGTTCCCTCGGGAATTGTGCTGTTGGCCAAGTAAGGCTTCACTCTATGACCGTTCACAGTGAATCCTTCTCCATTGCTATTGGCTAAAGTGACTGCTCCATAAGGTAAAACTTGCAGTACTTTGAACGGACCAGACCACTTTGATCGCAATTTTCCGGGAAATAGCTTGAGTCTTGAGTTAAAGAGAAGTACTTGGTCACCAACTTTGATTGTTTTCCGCTGGATCTTTTTGTCGTGAGCTGCCTTTGTTCGATCCTTGTATGCTTTTGAGCTATCATACGCTTCAAGTCTGATTTCTTCAAGCTCGTGTAGGTCCATCTGCCTCTTTTCTTGTGCTGTCTTGATATCGAAATTCAAGAGTTTGGTTGCCCAAATTGATTTGTACTCTAGCTCTACTGGCAAATGGCAGGATTTTCCATAGAGTAATTGAAAAGGTGTGCGGCCAATAGGTGTTTGAAAGCAGTCCTATAGGCCCAAAGAGTATCATCTAATTTGGCGGCCCAATCACGTTTTGACAGCCCAACTATCTTCATCAAAATTGATCTGTCTATTGGAGACTTCAACTTGTCCGCTGGTTTGAGGATGATAAGGAGTTGCCACTTTGTGTTTAACCCCATGTTTCCTAAGCAAATTCTCGAAAACCTTGTTGATAAAGTGGGATCCTCCATCGCTGATCACAACTCTTGGCACACCAAATCTGGGAAATATAATGTGTTTGAAAAGCTTAAGTACCACTTTCGCATCGTTTGTAGGAGCTGCAATAGCTTCTACCCATTTAGAGACATAATCCACAGCAACCAGAATGTAGCTGTTCCCTAAAGAAGGAGGCTTAAATGGTCTCATGAAATCGATTCTCCAATAGTCAAACACTTCTATCTCCAAGATTGGACTCTGCAGCATCTCATTCCTCTTGCTTATACTACCCATTCTTTGACAGCAATCACAACTGGATATGAACTCTTGGCAGTCTTTGAAAATTGATGGCCACCATAACCCAAATTGAAGGATTTTTTGTGCTGTTTTGAATGCAGCAAAGTGTCCTCCATAAGTAGATCCATGACAGTGTTCTAATATTCCATTGACTTCCTCTTCCGATACACATCTTCTGAACAGTCATCAGATCCTTGCTTGTAAAGATAAGGTTCATCCCAAAAATACTGCCTTACATCCCTGAAGAATTTCTTCCTTTGATGATAATTCAAGGTTTTAGGCAGTTCTCCTCCGACCAAATAGTTTACCAAGTCGGCAAACCATGGTAAGCATGTTCCCACAAACTTCGATCCGATCGAAAAATGTTTTCCACGTCTGTGGGCCTGACACTCGAGCAGGTGGTGCTCGAGTGTCATGGTCGAGTGTTCGGTGGAAAAACTCAATAGTTGCTCTTCAGGCATAGAATCATTCATTGGAAGGGTTTCTTCAACCTGTATCCTTGATAAGTGATCAGCAACACCGTTTTCAATCCCTAGTTTATCGACTATCTCCATGTCGAATTCTTGCAGTAAAAAAATCCATCTAAGCACTCTAGGCTTGACATCCTTCTTTTTCATCAAGTATCTTAGAGCTGCATGATCAGTATGCACAATAACTTTTGATCCAACCAGATAGGACCTGAATTTCTCAAAGGCGAACACAACTGCAAGCAATTCCTTCTCTGTGGTGGCGTATTTCACTTGGGCTTCGTCTAGTGTTCTACTAGCATAGTAGATCACATTCAGTTTCCTATCTATCTTCTGTCCCAGAACTGCTCCAACAGCATAGTCGCTAGCATCACACATTATCTCGAAAGGGAGATTCCAATTAGGTGCTTGGACTATTGGTGCTGTTATCAAGGCGTCTTTAAGTTCGAGAAAAGCCTTGAGGCATTCCTCGTCAAAAATGAAATCTGCCTCCTTGCAAAGGAGACGAGTCAAAGGCCTAGCAGTCTTTGAAAAGTCTTTGATGAATCGCCTATAGAATCCTGCATGTCCCAAGAAGCTCCTAATGTCTTTGACGGTTTTGGGCGTCTGCAACTGAACCATAACTTCTATCTTAGCTTTGTCGACTTCAATGCCTTTCTCTGAAATCTTATGACCTAGAACGATCCCTTCTTTCACCATGAAGTGGCATTTCTCGCAGTTAAGCACTAGATCCGTCTCAACGCACCTGGATAGAACCCTGCACAAGTTCGACAAACAAGAGGAGAAGGAAGAACCATAGACGGAAAAATCGTCCATGAACACTTCGACCATCTCCTCAATCAGATCCGAAAATATAGAAGTCATGCAACGTTGAAAAGTAGCAGGTGCATTACAAAGACCAAATGACATTCTCCTATATGCAAATGTACCACAAGGGCAAGTAAATGTTGTTTTTTCCTGATCATTTTGGATGTATAGGGATTTGGAAAAATCCACTATATCCATCAAGGAAACAATAATATGAATGATTAGCCAACCTTTCTAGCATTTGGTCGATGAATGGCAAAGGATAATGATCTTTTCTAGATGAAAAATTCAATTTCCTAAAATCAATGCACATCCTATGTCCTGTAACAGTTCTAGTTGGATTCAAATCATTATTTTCATTTCTAATGACAGTGACCCCTCCCTTTTTAGGCACACAAAGCACAGGAGATACCCATTTACTATCAGAGATAGGGTAAATTATATCAGCATCTAACAGTTTTAAAATTTCCTTTTTAACGACCTCCTTTAAATTATGATTCAATCTCCTTTGAAGTTCCCTGCTAGAATAGGATTCATTTTCAAGGTGAATTCTATGTGTGCACAAATCGGGAGAGATCCCTCTAATGTCAGACAGTGAATATCCTAAAGCTTTTCTAAACTGTCTTAATTCAGAAAGCAACATGTCTAACTCATCATCACTCAATGCATTGTTTACTATTACTGGATAAGTAGAGTTAGATCCAAGAAATGCGTACCTGAGCCCGGAGGGGAGTGGTTTGAGTTCCACTTTCGGTGATTTGAGCTCCGACCAGTCATCATCGATCTGACACTCGACCTTAGTGTGGTCGAGTGTTGTGGTCGAGCGTTGATTTCCAGAGGCTAAATCGGGATGCTCGAGCTCTGCTTGCTCGAGTGTTGAGGTCGAGTGTAAGGTCTCGAACTGTTTTTCACTTTTCAGTGATTTGCAAGAGTCCAACAAGCCTTTGTAGACCTCAGTTTCTTCATATATGTATCCATCACAACCGTCTTTTCTCAAATCAGTACCGAGGTGATCTTTCTCTATCAATTCCCCAAATAGGTCCTTTGAAAGATCATCTATTTCTTGCACCACGAACAGCTGACCCTCAATGGTCGGTTTTCTCATTATGTCGCTAATGCTGAAAGTCATTTTGAAATCTTTCCCAAGGTTGAGTTCGATTTCTCTTTTTGGCACATTGATCACAGCTCCTGCAGTGGCTAAGAAGGGCCTACCAAACAGCAAGGGGTCCTTTGGTTCTTCTCCCATATCTTGAACAACGAAATCCGTGGGGATTTCTACTCCTCCAACCCGAACTGGTAAGTCTTCTAGAATTCCATGTGGAATCCTAACCGATCTGTCAGCTAGTACCAAGGATATCTTACAAGACTTGTATTTATCGAACCCTAATCTTTTGGCGACTGTTAGAGGCATTAGGCTGATCGATGCCCCTAAATCACACAAGCAACTCCTAAATGTAAGAGGTCCAAGCGAGCATGGAATTGTGAACGTTCCTGGATTATCAAGCTTCTTAGGCACAACCTTTCTTTGTATAATAGCACTGACCTCATGAGTTAGCACAACCATCCCTTCGACTTCTTGTGTTCTGTCTTTGACTGCAACTTTCAAAAACTTTTGATAAGGGGGCATTAGCATAAAGACGTCCAGAATTGGTATTTTAACTTCAACGTCCCTCATCTGTTTTTCAAAGAGAGCTTTGTACTTGTCTGCAACATCCTTTTTGAATCTCTGTGGAAAAAGAAGTTGTGCTTTGAAAGGAGGTGGAGCAAACGGTTTTGGGTATTTTTGTATGTCAGTTGTGCTTTTGGGCTGTGCTTCTGACACTCGAGCAGGTGGTGCTCGAGTGTGTTGGTCGAGCGTTGTAGATTTCGGCTTTTCTGTGCTGATTTCTGTCTGTTCTTCGACCAAATCATCCTCCCCTTCCTGAAGGACACTGTCCTCAGTGTTCTCCGTCGGTTCAGCACGAATAAGTAATTCACGGCCACTACGGAGTGTAATGGCGTTGGCGTGATACTCCTTACGGTTTTAAACAGCTTTTCCAGGTAGCTGTCCGGTTTATTTATTAGTTGAAGAAGATCCTTGTTGATTCTCCACATATTTGAGACGGGCATTAAGAGTCTCAAACTTGCAGTTGAGTTCATTATGTGAAGCATCGATCTTAGCATGTACCTCAACAAATTTCCTTGTTAATTCGAAAGCGCTGGCTGTCTGTCCCTTTAGTATCTGCTGCAAGATGTCCATCACTTCAGGTGTTTGTTGTGGTGGTTGCGTGTTGTATCCAGGAGGTGGTTGGTGGTGTGTTTGCTGGTACTGTTGTTTTGGTATAAATGGTTTGGGTTGTGGTTGCGGGTGCGGTTTAGGTGGGTACACCTGGTCGTTTGGATTTGCTACATTTGTGTTTCTGTAGGAGAGGTTGGGGTTGGGTTTGTAGCTGTTGAATTATCTGTAGTTGTTGCTTTGATTCTGTACGAAATTGACCTCTTCAACTTCGTCATCGTCTTCTTCAACCCGTTCTGATTCACCGACATGGTGTACTTGCTTATGGTGAACTGAAAGTAGCTTGTCCAGTTTGTCTTGTATGGCTTTGAGCTCCTTTCTACTAACCATATCTGAATCTGTTGCGCCTCTAGGAGTTCGATCATAGTCTTCACTGTATTGGCCGTCTGCTTGAGCTAAATTCTCCATTAATTCCCATCCATCATCGACATCCTTACTCAGAAAATTCCCATTGCTGGCTGTATCTAGCAACATGCGTATCTTGGGAATCACGCCTCTGTAGAGAGTACTGAGAAGGGACTCAGTAGTGAAACCATGATGAGGACATTGTGATTGGTACATCTTGAATCGTTCCCAAGCCTCAGAGAATGTTTCGGAATGGTTTTGCTTGAAACCAGAGATGGAATTGCGAAGTTTCGCTGTTCTGGAATTGGAAAAGAATTTGCCTAGAAACGCTTGTTTGCAGGCATCCCAAGATGTGATAGACCCTTGTGGCAAGTGTTTTTCCCATAGATGTGCTTTGTCTCCAAGAGAGAAAGGAAACAATCGCAATTTCAGAGCATCCTCACTAACCCCATTTATTTTTGTCAGACTGGTTAGTCTTTCAAATTCATCAAGATGATCTAGTGGGTCCTCAGAAGGTAAACCCTGAAATTTACTGTTCTGAACCATGGAGATCATTCCACTCTTACAAAGTTATTGTTGGCGATGGCTGGTGGGACAATTCCATGGCGTTGAGTGTGGATACTGGGAGCATCACTGGCGCCAATGTGTCTAACTCTCCTAGGACGAGTTCCTAGCTCAGTCGCTTGTACTTGTTCTTCCATGTTCACCTGATTCGTGTATTCTTCGTTCAGTCTGTTCCGTTGTTCTCGCAAATATTCACGAGGCAAACGGTCTATTCTGTCAGAGTATGAGATGAGGTCTTCACTACCACGGGATCTGGTATTCATGCAAGTGATTTGTGTTGTCGGAAATGACACTCGAGCATATGGTGCTCGAGTGTAGTGATCGAGTGTTTCTGGGGTCTGCTCGAGCTCTCTGGAAACAGAAGAAGGATCAACGAGCTCGGGTTGTGTTGGTCGAGCTTGTTGATCGAGTGTACCTGAAAGCAAACAGAAACCAGAAACGAGATTAGAATAATAGTATAGTAAAACTTAGTCTCAGGAAAGTGATTTTCCTAATTGTAGCTAACTATCTCCCAGTTGGCAACGGCGCCAATTTGATAAACATGTTTTTATGGTGTTTTCTCAAATACCAAACTGTCTATCTAATCAATTGCAGTACAGTATGGTGTCAATCCACTGGGAGAGTAACTAGCAATCAAGATGTAATCTACTTATCCTAATCTAAGCCAGATTCGATTTAGTGAGTGGTAATCTATCCTAGGTGACAACGAAATCTTAAAACAGAATGCTAAAAACGAAACATGAAATTAGAATGTAAAAACAGAGCAATAAAAATAAAGCAATAGTAAAACAGAATGAAGTGCAACACAGAATCTCAACCTAAAAGCAGAGTATTAAAATCACGAAAATTCAATATAGGAAAAACGGGTTCTCGAGGTTTAGGATCAATGATTAGGGTATTCCTAGGGGTTCCAGACTTATTTATCAACCTATTTAGATGAACTCTAAGCAAGGAATCACAAAGTAATCACATTCGCTCTCGCGCAATGGGACCTCTCCTAAAAGACAACCTCACTTGACTCTCGCCCAACGATTGGAAATTCAAGAGGCTTTAAGTATGGACCTTACAAAGCCTAATAACACCCTAGACAATCAATCTCTTGAGCTAGGAAGATGCTATCTTAACTTAAGCATGTTCAAGTGATTCCCCAAACGCCTCTCGGGGGGGGGGGGGGGGGGGGGGGGGGATTCACCAAGAGATCGAATTTCAATTGATCAGAAAGAAACAAGCATTAAGAACACTTAAATTAAAGAGATCTAAGACCTTAATTAAACATAAACAAATCTGGAAATCCCTAAGTTTTCCCTAATCTCACCATTTCCTAAAGAACCCTAGACTAACTTACTCAGAACTCATGAAGTAAAACATAGACTTAAAATCGAAAATCAATTGCATAAAACTTAGGACTAAAAAATTGTAAATGCCTTTGTAAAGATAAGACTTGAAATTTGCTAGAAAAGATTGTATATTGAAACTTGAAATTCTAGTACAATTTATAGATCAAAAGATCTTAAAGGAAAAAGAAAAATACTTAAAGAGAAAAGGGAAAAATTCCCTAGAAAGAAAAATGGGAAATTCCTTTAAAAAGTGAAAAGGAAATTTCCTTAAGAAAGAAAAATAGAAAAAGAACTAAAAGATAATTGGGCTTGCACAAAGGGGTCTTGATGGGCCTTTTTCGCAGAGAAGCCCAAGAAGTCAATCTTCGTCCAAAGTCTTAGTTCTGGTCCGCAAATCCACTCGACCAAGTGATGGTCGAGTGTCATGCTCGAGTGTCAGAGACTCGAGTGAAAAATCTTCTAGTTTGCATCCTGAACTTCAACCTTAGGCCAGACGATTCCTCATTGGTCTTCTTGTAATCCGAAATGCTCCGTGATAAGCTCCAAAAAGTACCTAAAAATCCCTTTTATGCAATGTATGCAATGCCCAACACTAATAATGCAAATTACGCTAAAAAAACCTAAAACAATGATAACAATGCAAGTATGAATGCAAAACATGCTAAATAATGGTCCTAAAATGTGGTAAAATGCAGACACATCAATTTGCAATGGTGAATTCCTAGAGATTCTCCCTTTCTTCGAAGGATTCGATGAAGGCATTGATGAAACTATGAAAGAAGCTTGTGAAGTATACATTTGGCATTATGAATTCTGAAAAATATTTCCCAACCATTAGTGGTTATCTTTTTTCTCTAAATTCTCTAAATAATTGGTTATTTTGAATGTTGGAACACTTATATAAAGTGTTAATATATATGAATTTTTTAATGTATTGAATCATAATTAAGCAAATTACTCTATTATAAACAAGTACAATACTCTACCATACAAGAGTTAACTCTACCATAAACAAGTACAATACTCTACCATACAAGAATTAACTCTACCATAAACAAGTAGAAATCTCTACACAAAGACACATTGCTTCTTTACGAGATTTTTGCACAAATACTTGCAATTGTCTTTTGTTACTTACAATTACTGGGGGAGTATCTTGTGGTAGTGCATGAATGACTCTACCACAGAAAGACCATAGGTGATCTAACTATACCACATAAGAATTAACTCTACTGATCGAAAGACCATAGGTGATCTAACTCTAACACATAGTAAATAACTATACCATTTGAAAGATCATAGGTGATCTAACTCTACCACATAATAAATAACTCTACCATTCGAAAGACCATAAGTGATCTAACTCTACCACTGAAGAATTAAGTCTGCCACAACGATGTTAACTCTAGTAAATAAGTACGAAGTCTTCTGCAATAGTTTACTCTACTATTCAAGAATGAATGCTTTCACGACATGTACGAGCATTCTGACCTAGTTGCTTACATTTAGAACAAGCTGAAACGTTTCTTGGATGTTTAGCAGGTTGTGAACACTCGAACCAGCTCTTTATCCGTGATTTCTTCGGCCTCCCTAGTTGTTGACGTACGTGTGGTGGATTACACACCTTATGACTCACATCCAACAGAACGGGAATTGCAGCATCTCTAGGATGCATTGTACAAGAAGGTCATGTGATATTATGGATGCGTAAGTTCGATTGTTGGCCTTCTCCAAGCCTCAGCAACAACAATGACATACACACAAGGAATTTTTTTGACATTATACCGCTTGCAAGAACACGCCTTCTCAGTTAAATTGACTAAATGAGAAGATTCAGATCGCGTAACAACAGCCTGGTGTTCGTCTATGTCCTGCATGTTGTACAGTCTAGCTTCATCGATCCTTGTCTATCATTTAAGAAATAAGATGTTAACTCTACTAAAGGCAGTGTTAACTCTACTACAAATGAACTAACTCAACTAAAAGCAGTGTTAACTATACTACAAATGGATAAAAGGGAGTGCTAACTCTACTACACAAGTGTTAACTCTACCTTTAGGAGCTTTTCAACAGAGGTTGTTAGAACAGTAGACGTGAGAGTGACCTTCGTCTTCTCTTCGCGAACCAACGTGTTAACATCGCCCTAATTGCATCTACAAGCTGCACAATGGGGAAAGTTCTTGCCTCTGATAATGCATGGTTGAATAATTCTGCAATGTTGGACGTAGTGAAATTGTATCTATTTCCGGGAAAGTAAACTCGACTCCACATCTGCACGTCAACTTTTATCAAGTACCCATGAAGCTTTGGATCTAACGCCTGAATCTGAGCAAGTATAGCGTTGAAATCATCGACCTTAAAAGCAGTGATAACTTTATTGAACAACTTAAAGGGCTCACTACCTCTAAATTTTGACAAAATATTATGATGTAGGTGTTAGGTGTACATACCCCGAGAAGAAAGTGGGTACACATTCTTTATGGCTTTAGCAATGGATTTGTGCCTATCTGATATGATGGCAAGTTCTCTGTCATCAGGGATCATACGGTTGAGCTTTCTAAAAAACCGTTCCCAAGATTCGTTATTCTCGGTAACAACCACACCAAAAGCTTTAGGAAATATGTTGAAGTTACTGTCTTGCATGGTAGCAGTTAATAGAGTACCTTTATACTTCCCTTGCAAAAATGTACCATCAACAACAACCTTCGTCATGTACGGAAAACCCCTAATACTTGCATCAAAGGCAATGAATGGAAACTTACCTGTCTTGCCCATCTTCTTCGAGCTTTATTAGGGTTCCAGGATTCACTCTTCTAATAGCAAACAAGTACGACAGAAGTTCTTGGAAACTACTTTCCGAACTGCCTGTAACTAAGGCTCGTGCTTGCCTTAGAGTACGTTGTGCTTTCCAGTACTTCATCTGCATATATTGTAGATATGACGACGTCAACTCTACTACAAAGGAAGATTAACTCTACTACGAGAAATTTAACTCTACTACAAGACGGTTAACTCTACTAATTCTACATTAACTCTACCACGTTAAAATTAACTCCACCATACCAAACCGGAGTCTAACTCTACTACTTCCACATTAACTCTATATTGTATTTTTAACTTCATTATACTGACATTTAACTCTACTACAAGGAAGATTAACTCCACCATGGCGTAAAATTAAGTTTGTACCTTTAGATCGAATTGCTTGCTCATTGAATCAGCAACGTGTCGAAGAAGAACAGATGGCCCAATTCCACCTACAAGTTCTATGTATAAGCTTCCTAAGACTTCCGTAGACGCTTGTCGTGCACGACCTGATCTCTCTGTAACAGAACAACTATGTTCGCCCCTACACATCCGGACAAAAAAACAACCACCGTCGTTGACAGGTGAAGCTCACACTCTCCACTGGCAGTTTGGTACCCAACATTTCACATCCAACACTGTCTTCGATGAAGCAACAACATCGAAGTCAAACCTCTGTAAGACACAAAGAATCTTTAACCTCGTCATGAGTTCTTTTTTTGATGAGTATCGTTGGCCAACAACCAATGCGAGTACTGACATTTCTATGTCCAAATACTCAGCATTCAAATCCAACCCCATTGTTTTCTCCGAGAAGTTTTTCTTCTCTTCTTCGTTTGATTTTCTAGGAACACTGATATAATCTTCATCATCTGAGCTTGCGCCATCTATATCATCGCAACAGTCGAATCTGAATTCCACATCTTCGTCCTCAGCATGTTCAGTTTCGTGTTTTACATTTTCTGGTATATTATTTAGTCCACCTCTATTAAACACCAGATCAACTCTACTAAAAGAGTTATCTCTACTACACGAAGAATCAACTCTACTACATGAAGGATTAACTCTACTACCTTAAAGGTCAACTCTATTATACGAGGCATCATTGTTCTCCCAATTACAATGAAATTTCTCATTACCGTTACCTTTACAGTTACTACACTAACCTTTTTCAGGGAAACTCGATAAAACACAAGATCTAGTGGAAATTTTGACACATAGACGCATTGCTTCTTTACAAAATTGTTGCACAAACACTTGCAATTGTCTTTCGTTACTTACAATTACAGGGGAGTATCTTGTGGTAGTGAATGAATGACTACATTTGGAATGTAGATTAGTTTTACCTCATGACATTGTTCATCCAAACCAAAATCAGCATAAACCATCTCCAGAAATTCATCGAGTCTTAAATCGTCACTAATGTCTATGATCCGACACCCGTAGGACTGGTCCACCAAAAAAATCCATCGACTTTCTTTATAACTCCAAAGCCCACAAACCAAAATGATCTGATCCATAGATCCAAACAGATACAGAAAAAGCAAAGGAGCTTGGAAGAAGCAGTACAAAGAAGGACCTTGGAATAAGCAAAGGCGTTAGGTGCGCGGTAGATGAGCTAATGACTGAGGGGTAAATTCATAATTCAAGCTCTATTACAGAAGTAGACTAGTGATGTGTCTGCATTTTACCACATTTTAGGGCCATTATTTAGCATGTTTTGCATTCATACTTGCATTATTATCATTGTTTTAGGTTCTTTTAAGCATAATTTGCATTCTTAGTGTTGGGCATTGCATACATTGCATAAAAGATATTTTTAGGCACTTTTTGGAGCTTATCATGAAGTATTTCGGAATACAAGAAGACCAATGAGGAATCGTCTGGCCTAAAGTTGAAGTACAAGATGTGAACTAGAAGATTTGACACTCGAGTTTGACACTCGAGCATGACACTCGACCATCACTTGGTCGAGTGGATTTGTGGACCAGATCTAAGACTTTTGACGAAGATTGACTTCTTGGGCTTCTCTGCGAAAAAGGCCCATCCATACCCATTTGTGCAAGTCCAACAACTTATTTTAGGCTTTTTCTATTTTCTTTTCTTAAGGAAATTTCCTTTTTACTTTTTAAAGGAATTTCCCATTTTTCTTTCTAGGGAATTTTCCCTTTTTCTCTTTAAGTATTTTTCCTTTTTCTTTAAGATCTTTTGATCTATAAATTGTACTAGAATTTCCAGTTTTAATATACAATCTTTTCTAGCAATTTTTGATCTCCATCTTTACAAAGCAATTTACGATTTTTAGTCTTAAGTTTATGCAATTAATTTTTGATTTTGAATCTATGTTTTACTTCATGAATTCTGAGTAAGTTAGTTTAGGGTTCTTGAGGAAAGGGTGAGATTAGGGGAAAACTTAGGGATTTCCAGATTTGTTTATGTTTGATTAAGGTCTTAGATCTCTTTAATTTAAGTGTTCTTAATGCTTGTTTCTTTCTGATAAATTCGATTTCTTGGTGAATCCCCCCGAGAGGCGTTTGGGGAATCACTTGAACATGCTTAAGTTAAGATAACATCTTCCTAGCTCAAGAGATTGATTTTCTAGGGTGTTATTAGGCTATGTAAGGTCCATACTTAAAGCCTCTTGAATTTCCAATCGTTGGGCGAGAGTCAAGTCAGGTTGTCTTTTAGGAGAGGTCCCATTGCGCGAGAGTGAATGTGATTACTTTGCGATTCCTTGCTTAGAGGTCATCTAAATAGGTTGATAAATAAGTCTGGAACCCCTAGGAATACCCTAATCATTGATCCTTAACCTCGAGAACCCGTTTTTCCTCTATTGAATTTTCGTGAATTTTAATACTCTGCTTTTAGGTTGAGATTTGGTGTTGCACTTCATTTCATTTTGCTATTGTTTTATTTTTAATGCTCTGCTTTTACATTTCTATTTTCTCGCCTCATTTTTAGCACTCTGTTTTAGGATTTCGTTTCCACCTAGATTAGATCACCACTCACTAAATCGAATCTGCCTTAGATTAGGATAAGTAGATTACGTCTTGATTGCTAGTTGCTCTCCTAGTGGATTGACACCATACTGTACTACAATTGATTAGATAGACAGTTTGGTATTTGAGAAAACACCGTAAAAACTTGTTTATCAACTAGGTTTTCAAAATCAACTCTACTACAAAGGTCAGTAACTCTTCTAAACACACTTTACCTCTATCACTAGTAAAGCTTCTTAACTCTATCATGCATGAATTTTTATCACAACTCAACTATACTACATGCACTTAAACTCTACTTTGTTAGTGTAGTAGAGTTTATTAAAGCGCGAAAATCAAATCTACTACATTGGAATTCTAACTCTACTATACAAAATTTTTAATTCATGTCAACTCTAATAAATACAATTTAACTCTACTAGGTTGCACTCCATTAGTGTGGTAGAGTTGATTAAAGCGCAAACATCAACTCTACTACGTTGGAATTCTAACTCTACTAAGCATACTTTTACTTTACTACGCTGGAACTCTACTATACACGATTTTTCATTCATGTCATCTCTACTAAGCACACTTTGACTCTACTACACTGAAATTCTAACTCTACTATGTTGCACTTTGTTAGTGTGGTAGAGTTGAATAAAGCACAAACATCAACTCTATTACGCTGGAATTCTAACTCTACTATACACGATTATTAATTCATGTCAATTTTATTAAGCACACTGTAACTCTACTACGTTGCACACCGTTAATGTGGTAGATTTGATTGCTTACGTGGCATATTTCATTAATGACATTTTCGTAAATACGTTTTTTTTACTCATTAGGAAAGGGCAAAATGGTATATACAAAATTAAAAAAATTATTGTAGTAATTAACACTTACTTTCACTTTAATCAAGCAAATCACCCTATACAATATGCAAAGTTCAAGCTCCAATGATCATTAATTTATCCAAGAGGAAGAAAGTGAAATCAAAACTTTCCAAGAAAAAAAGCAAAAACTGACTTGAATTGTGGGTCTTCGATACATCATAATGCTTCCATAAACGAGTGCCAGTGAAACATAACCCAGAAACGTCTGTGAAGTTGGAGCATTAATCCCTAGAAAAGATTTCAAATTTAAGGTAACGAGTATGGTATTGGTATACTAGGAACGGGCATGTGAATAAAGCATGATTTGTTGTCTCAAATTGATCACAGAATCGTAAACACGAGTATGGTATTGGTATACTACGAACCTGCAAATTCACTACCACTCTAAGCGCTCGGAAAAGCGCCAAATGAAATGTTGTAGTTTGGGTTGAATTGGTAAAGACCAAATCTTCGTAGCTAAATCTGGATGTGCAGCTAATCGTGGTCGATGATCATGTTGTTGAGATATAACTCTTGTACCTTAACGATAACCCGATAAAATAACAGTGAAGTTCCCGTCTGGCCAATAATTCCATGTAAGAATATCCGAGGTTGCAATTGGTAGGAAATATATCTTCAGAATGTGGGCATGGTCAATACGAGAGATATACATGTTCAACTTCTCTGTACACCATTGACCGCTGCGGAATCCAGTAACTGAGACACCCGCATATTAAGGTCAAATGGAGGCAATAGATGTGCTGCACGCAGAGGTTCTGTCGGAATTCAATTATCAATACCTATCCTTGTTGTTAACCCACTCCCAAGACAAATACATGATCCTTTTCTTAAAAGTTCTCCACTGTACATTAATGATGAAATTACTACGAGGTGAACGAGTCGGCGCTTAAATATTACTACGAGGGAAACACCTTGCCTTTAGCCAATAGCCAATCAGGTCGATTCTTTTGTTTCCAAACATGATTAGCCAACAACACCTGCTTAAATTGTTGCAGTTTACGAAACCGAATCCTCCTTCTCGCTTAGATACACTAAGTCGTTTC
>JAKUCM010005698.1:0-15788 GCA_023374145.1 Lepidium sativum
CAATTTTGTTTAATAATTTAATAAAATTTAATGTAGGACAATATTTAATTTGGATGGAAAAATAAAGTACCAAGAACCACCGTTCGGATCGAGAATGGGAATGTGACGACGAGTTGCTCTATCGTCATGTTGGCCACAGAGCTTTGTGGTTGGGAATCCGGAGCTGAATCCTGGATAGGACTCGGACTCTGTGTCTGGTCCGAGTCAACTACACCCAACTACACCACGTAAGTGTCTCTGAAAGTCACTGTAACTAGGCCTGGAAAAAATAAAATTGGTTGTCTTATTTGTAATAATTAATTGAAATTATTAAATAAATCTAGACCGTATGGTAAAATTTGTAATAGGTTGTAAATACGTTTATAATATCATAAACCTTATTAAATTGTCCATATACTTACAATGACTTATAAAATGTAATAAAAACATATATATTCCCTACAAATTTTTTTTATAGATAAAGTCTTCGTAGTAAATTTTATAATACTGTATTTTTAGTTTAATTACAGTATCATATATTTAGAAGATTGATAAAGTAAAGTTAATGTTTTTTATACTATAATTAAGAAAAAAAATTGGAAAAAAAAATTTGTTGGTTGATTTCGCTTGACGGTTCGTGACCATCACGAACAAGAGCGAAGAAATCAACCACGAACAAACATGATTCTAGAATAAGAGCGAAGAAATCACGAACTATAACACAAAATCGAAGTCGAAATTGTTGCAAATCAATCGCGAAATCATCATCCTCGACCTAAAATCATCCGTAAAACTTCACCAAAAATCAATTCCGAAAAAACACCACCATAAACCCTAAATCGCGGATTACACACAACCACAAAACCAATTCCTACTTGTAACCGTTTACCCAACCTCAGTCAATCATTTCACGACATCAAAAATAAAATTTGAGAAACAAAGAAAATTTTTTTGAAAGAAAAGGGTGAGAAGCTTACATGGTTTGAGTGGACGGGAGGAAACAGAGGTTTTCCGGTCACGGAATGGCCTTGCGAAGTGGGTCGTGGTGGCTGTAAGTGGAGGAAGTGTCTGTTAATGGCGGAGGAGAAGGAAAGAGATGAAGGTCGTGTATTAATGTCGGAGACGGTCGGGGGTGGTCGGTAACCGTCGGACCGCGTGGCAAGTGAATTGAGACCCTAGTGTTCGCGAAATTGGCGGTTCGCGCCTCTTTCCTCCCTCTTTCCCCCCTATTTCCCGTCGGTGTTGGTCGGTTTTGTTTTCCGACCGGAACCGACCGATTCTCTTATAATGTCATACAATTTGCAAATTTTTTTAATACTTTTGTCTAAAAAATATTTTGAAATGGCACATACTTATTTATAAAACTTTTTTACATATTTAACGGTTTCATAATACAAATTGTTAAACACAAATTTATTCAGAAGCAGAATCGTAATCGTTAGACGTGTCTGTAGAACTTCCGGTTGACTCTCTACCAAACTCTCCGATATAATCATCAGAGTCATCATGTACGGTAGCATCAGCGTGTTCTGTGACATCTACACACAGATCGATACCAAGTTCAATATCAAGCGGTCCCAGTATCCCCGGTGTTGCTTGCTGCATAGGATCATGTTCTGCAGGTCCATTCAGTCTTCCACGTGGGTTGATGGAAGCTACTTTAATCCAATTGTTACGTTTGTTTGAAACTTGTGGGTATGTTAGGTAGCAAACCTGGTCCGCTTGTAACGCAAGTATGAAAGGATCATATTTCGGGAGCTTACGTCGAGAATTAACAGACGTCACCCCAAACTCATCGATGCGCACACCAGTGCCTAGGGTAGGGTCATACCCCTCACAATTGAAAATTATGCATTTCAAACCCATCATTCCTGGGTAGCTTACCTCTAATATCTCTCGCAGCACCCCATAGTAAATTGTGTTACTAGACTTTGAAGAAACACCATAATTAGAAGTTGGTCTTCTCATCCCCTCACGGAGAATTTTAAAAGCATAACCTCGTGTGCAGTACATTGGATAAGAATTCGCAAATGACACTGGACCCATAACAAACTCTTGAACCCATGTCAGAAACTGTTGTCCAAGCGAAGAATACTTTGTAACCTACATTCAAATATCGTGTCAAATACATTTATTCAAAAAATTTATAACTGTTAACTGTCTCAAAACAAATTTTGAACGACTTACGTAAAATTTTAACCACTCGGTAAACTCCCCATCTTTGATACCGTATATATCTTCATCAGACAGGCTAGGATAAGTTGCTCTTAACTGAGCCATGTATACCCTGTATTTAATTCCGCTAACTTAATTATCTGATCCACATAAACACGAATGATATATTGCAATATCCCAAAATATACTCTTCTTGTGCCAATTGTGGTACTCTCCAACGCCGTCAACTGGACAATGGTCATTTCCACCACATTCCTTAGTTTTTTCCGCACCAAAATCTCGAAGTTGGTTTAATATTGTACGACCATCAGGTTCTGGAGGTGGCCCGTACATCACTTTCTTATTTCTAGTAAACAATGTAGTGCTCTTCCTATATGGGTGATCCATTGGCAGAAAATGCCTGTGACAATCAAACCAAGAAGTTTTCCTTCCGTGTTTCAATTGGAATGCTTCTGTACTTTCTTGACACGTTGGACATGACAATCTAGCATGTGTCATCCACCCAGACAACATCACGTATGCAGGGAAGTCACTAATAGTCCACATTAGTACAACTTTCATCATAAAATTCAGACCACATGACACATCAAACACTTCGACACCACTCTCCCACAATTGATTCAACTTATAAATTAGTGGCTGCAAGAACACATCTATTGATTTTCTTGGATGATCAGGCCCTGGTACCACAACTGTCAAGATACATCTGTATCCCGAACGGACTGAACCCATCTGTACATAAGCCAAGATACACATTCCTGCTTTCTGCTGCAAAATCTGGATAAACAAAATTAAAATGTTTCCATGCTTTCGCATCTGAAGGGTGTGCAATCTTTCCTGGGGAATTATGTTCCGCATACCATCTCATTGCAGCAGCAGTACGCTCTGACTGATACAACCGTTTTAACCTGTCTCCTAGTGGCAAATACCACATCCGCTTGTACGTGACTCGATTTCTACCCCCTGTTTCCTGAAACCGAGGTTTCCGACAAAATCGACAACGCAACATATCTGAATCTTCTCTCCAGTAAATCATACAATTATCGATACAAACATCTATCATCTCATATGGTAACCCAAGTCCCGCAACCAATTTCTGCACCTCGGTGTAAGAACTTGGGGCGATATTATCTTTTGGTAGAGTCCTGTTAAACAAATTAGTTATTGCATCAACACATGACTCAACTAAATTGTAATTTGTCTTGTTGTTCATCAAGTCAGTTGCAGTCGATAATGGTGATATGCCATCCTCGCACCCACCGTACAAAGGCTTTTTCGCTGCATCCAACATATTATAAAAACTCTGTGCTTCAATATTTGGTTCTTCCCCTCTGTTTGTTCCCACCTCAAAATCAGGAATGTTATCCCTGAATGGATCGTTCACCATCTGAATTGAACCAATTACGTTTTCTGAATCATCTCTCGATTCCACCACTGCATCCCCCTCAAAACATTCAGTGGACCTTCTTACATTACCAATACTTCCAAAATCTTCTAGCATAGTTCCGCCACTACCAAAACCACCTTATACATTTGCACTAGTACTTGCAAAATTAACCATATATGGATTCTCTCCATGCGAGTACCATACTTTATACCCAGGCATAAAACCTCGACTATATAGATGCCGCCATATTTGTTTTACAGAAATAAATCTCATATTTTTACATTTAGGACATGGGCAATACATCTTACCAGTTTCACGAGTTATGCTTTGATTTCTGGCAAACTCCATAAATTGTTTCATCCCTGCTGCATACGCTTCGGTAAGTAACCCCATCTCCGGATCGTTTCTATCTTCATCCATCCAAGACCGGAAATTGATATTTGCCATTATGTTTGGTAATTTATGCAAAATGAGAGTGGTGAGGGAAGTGGATCGTTTCAGTTATATGTAGAAGTAAATGCCTACCGTTTCCGACGGGTACTGACGCACATACCCACTTTCGGTTACAATTGAAATCGACACATGTGGAACGTTTTGTACTGGTAACGTCGCTAACAGTCGGAAACAAATACCTGTCGGTTGTGGTCGGAAATTTTCTGACCAAAACCTACAACAGTCGTCGGTAGTGGTCGGTAAAACAAAGTGGTCGGTGTTGGTAGAAATTTACCGACCACTACCGACCGTTTTTCGAAGTTTGCTTTAAATGTTGCTTATGGTCGGATTTGTTGTCGGAAAAATCCGACCCAACTCGTCCGGTCGGAAATGCCGTTGGATTTCGCGATGTTTTCTTGTAGTGATAATCCGGTATATATTCCTGTAATGCATAAATATGAGTATCATTATTTATTTGTATTTTATTTATTATATATCTTTTTACTTTTTTTTGGATTTTCTACTAGTTATGGTATTGTTAAAAATCCGAACATAAATTTGAACGGAAACTTAGAAGTCTTTTTAGCGTTTTCTTTTTGTCTTTAGAAAGTTTTTCAAAAATCAGTTATTTATGAACTATGTATTTCATTATTTTTTTTTTCTTTTTGAGTAATATGATATAAAGTTAAATTAAAAAAAAACTAATTCAGCGGAAACTAATTTTAATAAAAATTAAAATTAGAGATTACATTTTGTCTATTTAATTACTTTAATTTTTAATTTTTTTGGTTAACAAAGAAGAGTTTAGACAAACCTTAAACCAACTTTTCGCCGGCCGAATATGTGTTCGATTTAGACATCTGCCTATTAAATTATAAAAATTATAATGATTAACAATTTTATACGTGTAGAGAATGATTTATATCTTAGACCAAAAAAGCAGTTTTTTTTCAAGTAGAAATGATTAAACTACAAACATTTAGTTTTGTCTGTCAAAAAAAGTAAAATGAAAAAGAGATCACTAGCAAAATGCATCAGGAAAACTGTCCGAAATTCTAGAATGGGGTGACTTGGATAATTTTCCCCGAAGAAAAGTTGACTGAAATTCCAAAAACCTACGAGTGAAAGTATAAGATGTTGATCTTCATTTGATAAACAAATCCTAGAAGAAAACCGTCGATAAATTTTTAAATATTTACCACATCACTTTCGCTCAGAAATAATCAAATTCATCAGAAAAGCAGTTATGACTTCGTAAGCCAAGATGACCTTAGGCTAGTCGTTGAGTCTCTGGATCTCTGTGGCAGGTAAAAGGGTTTAACCCTTCTCCACTTGAACTCTTGAAGTGGATGATAAAAGCCTCAGTCAGTGGGGCCATGTTGAAAATATTGATGGCTTCGTAACAGACCTTTAAATTAGATCATTCATATCTTTGTGATGACAATTAAGACATGTGTCAAGACATGCAAGTACATCTGTACAAGTTGCCGAGACACAACATAAACAGAATATCCGGAACAAGTTTATCTAGTTTCAGTGAATTACATCTTATACAACCACCAAAATTACTAAAATAATTTACCATCATCTCTATCAATCCAATTTGTTAGTCTACTATAAAAAATATACAGTATTACACATGGTAAAAAAAAATTACAATCAACTTGGTAATCATTATATAAATTTATTATTTCCTCCACATTTCAAAATATAAGAAATTTTAAAGATTTTATTTTATTTCAAATTATAAATAATATTTCACAAAATTTTCGATAAAATTAATTATATTTTATATTTTGTAATTATATTTTGTGACTATTTTGTAACTATAAGTAAAGGTCTCTCCGGTTGATTCAAAGTTTCGGCAACACGCAGAGGCAGAGCCAAAACGTCGCATTACAGATTGATTAACTAGGGTGAAGAAGATTTTGATGTATCGAGCATTAGGAGAGAATTCCTCACTGAAACAATCACAGATCTCTTTACACAGAGGATGAAGATATGGAGTAATAGATCTAGCTTGAGAGGAGAAGCTCGGTCTTCACGGAGAGATGGATGGAGATGAGGTCGGTCTCGGTAGTTTGAAAATGCAGGAAGTTTTTGGATTTAGAGATTCAACAGACAACAAAGAAGAGAGAAACAGAGAAGACAAGAAAAGAAAACATGACCAACGCTTCGACGAAGATCCACTGTGATGAAGATACTGAAGATTTCTTTATCTTCTAAAAAAAGAGTTCCCAGCTTCAAAAGATCTGGCCATGGATTCAAGTGGAGGTTGGAAACATAATAAAATTACTGAATCAAAACTTAAGATTACAAATTTGTGAATAACTCTCACAAAATAAAATCTCATTGCTTGAGTTCTATATATAGGATTAGATAACTCTTAATCCTAATCCTAAGACATAAAGGAAGTATTTTAGATAAACTCCTAAAGATATTCTACATAAATCTTCAACCTAATATATTTAGATATCTCATAAATTTATTAAGATTTGATCTTCAAGCTTCTTAAACCTTCATGATTAAGTTAACATTCTCCCCCTTAATCTTGAACCCTTCTTTACTTGTGTCTTGAACACCTATGAAGTCTGTCATTTCATTAAACTTCGATCTTCCTAGTGCCTTAGTCAAGATGTCCGTCTTGTGTTTATCTCCCCTAACATGCTCCACTTTGATTACTTTATTCTCAGCACATTCTCGAATGTAGTGATATCTCTTGTGAATGTGTTTGCTCCGGCCATGAAAAACTAAGTTCTTGGCTAGGGAAATTGCTGATTTATTGTCAATATAAATCGTTACCTTTTGGTATATTTTGCCCGTGATTTCTTTGAGTAATTCTTGAAGCCAAACCGCTTGTTTAACTCTATTGGTTGCTGCCATAAACTCTGCCTCACATGAGGATAAACCTATAATATCTTGATTTTAAGAACACCAAGTAATTGGACAATTATTGAAGTAGAAGATATGGCCGGTTGTGCTTTTTCCGTCATCCATATCAACATTATAACTATTATCACTAAACCCCTTTAATTCTTCATTAATTCCATGTTTGTAAATAAGACCATGATAGATTGGACATTTTAAATACCTCAATACTTGCTTCAAGGTTTTACCGTGTGATTCTTTTGGATTTTGCATGTATCGACTTAAAACTTTAACACTATATGATAAATCCGGCCGAGTGTGAAGTAGATACCTTAGACATCCAATAATCTTTCTATAGTTTCTTGCATTGTGTTCTTCTCATTTTCGGATTTTGATAACTTCAAACCCGAATCCATAGGTATGTGATATAAATTACATTCATCCATCTTAGCTTCCCCTAAGAATTTCTTTGCATACCTTTCTTGTTTAAGAACTATGTAACTCGTCTCTTGTAATATTTCTACTCCGAGGTAATAGGTAAGTTTCCCAAGATAACTCATCTCAAATTTCATGGATATGTTTTCTTTAAATTCGAGGATGAGATCCAAGCTTAAACTTGTGACTAAGAGATCATTTACATACACATTTACAAGAAGAAGTTGATCCTTTACTTTCTTTTGATATAGTGACGACTCTCTTGTACACATATCAAAATGTAAGTCTCTAATGATTTTGTTCAACTTATTGTTCCAAGCTCTTGGTGCTTGTTCTAAACCATACAAAACCTTACTTAGCTTGTAGACTTCGCTCTCGTTTCCTTTTGACATTGAAACTTTCCGGTTGTGTTACATAAACTTCTTCTTTTAACTCTTCATGTAGAAAGGCTGTCTTTACATCTAGATGATGCAATTTCCATCCTTTTGAGGCTGCAAAAGCGATATGTACCTAACAGTTTCTACCCTAGCAACTGGAGCAAACAGCTCTTTATAATCAGTCTCATGTTTTTGTACATACCCTTTAGCTACTAACCTTGGTTTGTGTTTGTTTATACTTCCATCTGTATTCCTTTTAATCTTAAAGACTCATTTTAAGCCTATAGGTTTAACTCCTACGGGAAGATCAACAAGCTTCCAAGTCCTGTTTTTAACAATTGATGCAATCTCATTATCGCAAACCTTTAGCCAAACCTTTTCTTTCTTCGCTTCGTCATAACTCCATGGTTTTTCATTGATTAAATATAGCAATTGATTTCCTTCCTTTTCAGCCGTAAGCACATAGTCTTCTAAGTAGTTTGGTTTTGTTTTTTGTTGAGTTAATCTCCTAAGAGGTTCACAATCTTGTTTATTCTCAACCTCTTCTTATGAACTTTCCTTTTCCAACATATCATCCTCCTGTTCTTCCTCTTCATCAATTTCTTCGTTATTGATGATGCTTTCATTGGACATCATATCAGAATTGATTTCTCCAAAACTAATCTCATCAGAACTCACTTCCTCTTCTTTTCTTTTGTATTTTCAATTGTTTTTCTCATCGAAAATAACATCTCTACTCCCTATTATCTTATGTCTTATAGGATCGAACAACCTATATGCTTTAGAGCCTGGTTCTGTCCCGAGATGTATCAACCTTCTAGACCTATTATCGAGCTTCTTTAGCTTAGAAGATTCAATCTTCGCATACCCAATGCATCCATATACTCGGACATGTCTAAGGTCCGATTTCTTTCCTTTAAAAACTTCATATGGAGTTAAATCTTTCAAAGAACTTGTAGCAACTCTATTTATGAGATAAGTAGCATGTCTTATTCCTTCCCCGTATAAATAGTTTGGCAAATTCGTATGTTTAAGGATACTTCATATCATATCTAGGAGGGTCAGATTTCTTCTCTCAACAACACCATTTTGTTTAGGAGAATATGGAGCCATAAGATGTCTCCTTATCCTTTGTTTGTCACAAAAAATTGTAAACTCGTGAGATACAAATTCTCCTCCCTTATCGGTTCTAATTGTCTTGATCAATACATCCGCTTCTTGCTCCACCATAGCTTTGAAGACTTTGAATTTTTCAAATGCTTCACTTTTCTCTTTTAAGAGAAAAATCCACATATACCTAGAAAAATCATCAATTACAACAAATATATACTTATTTTTAGCCGTCTTTAGAAGAGTAATTGGTCCACAAAAGTCTCCATGGATAAGCTCTAATTGTTGCTTAACTCGAAAGAAAGTCGATTTAGGAAATTTCTTTATTGCTTGCTTTCCAAGCAAACAAGATCCGCAAGTTTCTTTCTCTATTTTAAGCTTCGGTAACCCTTTTTCCAAGTCTTTGTTCATCATGATCTTCATGTTTTCATTGCTAATGTCTCCTAATCGAGCATGCCATCTTGTTAATTCATTACTATGAATCACTTGAAACAATTTGATGTATTTACTTTCATGTGAACTTTGTATAACATATTCTTAGACCTTGTTGCTTTCAACATCAATTTTTCTTCTTTATCATGCATCTTCAAGCTCTCCCCCTCCATGTTAATCTCACAACCAGCCCCAGTAGCTTGTCCTAGACTAATAATATTACTCCTCAAATCCGGTACATAATAGATATCTTTAAGAATCTTTTGATTCCCTTCCTTAGTCTCAAAGAAAATCGAACATTTTCCCTTTATATCTACTCTTGAATCATATCCAAATATAAATCTTCCAGTAATATTCTCATCAAGATTATAGAAATAATCTTTACATCCGGTTATATGATTACTCGCACCATTGTCTAAATACCACATATTGTCACTAACCGATGAATTCTCATAATTCTTTGGTTCTAAATTCTTCTCATTAAGAAAGACGATCTCGTGTATCATTAACTCATTACCGTTGTGATTTCTCCACCATCCTCTGTACTTTCATACGTCTCTTGAAGCTTTAGAAGTCTATCGGAACATCTCAATGCAATATGCCCTTTCTTATCACATCGAAAACAGATTACGTGAGAGTAATCTTTCTTCTCATCACTCAATTTTCCTCTCCCTTTTCCTCTTCCTTTACCACCTTGACCTCTTCCTCTACCACGTCCACCACTGTCTTGTTTTTCATAATTACTATATAAAAGCTTCCTTTGATCATACACTAGCTTTACTTCACAAATCATTTTCTCATAGGCTTTTAACCTTCCTACTATATCTTTAAAACTTATTTTGTTTAAATCTAGGACTTGTTCAAGAGCAGCAATAAGATGTATATATTTCTTTCTTGGAAGACTATTAAGGAACTTCTTTACCACTTTTGGTTCGGCAATAGTTTTTCCAAATGCGGCTGATTTTGATGATAATTCCGAGATTTTCCCTACAAATCTATCGATAATTTATGTTTCCATCATCTTTAATCGATCAGACTCAGCTGCTAGTGTTTGTAACCTCGATTCCTTTACTCTTTCGGCTCCCACATACCTAGATTTGATTGCCTCCCACACCTCTTTTGAAGTTGCAAGACATCCTATTGCAAGATAAGTGTTTCCGGTATGCTTTGAAAGAGCAGCTGCTATTGCAAGATAACCCCTCAAAATATATGATTTTAGTTAAAACATCTTATTTTGCAACGGAGAGAATCATTCTATACCGCTTTAAATAATTCTTTTATATAATACACACAATCAAGAAAAGTTGTACTCCATTTTTAATCTATCATAACTTTATTTCTTGTTAATTATCATAACTTTATCATAACACATATATTTTCTGTGATCATTTTATGCTATCGTTAATCCTTTGATTTTGTCCCAAAAGAACATTGGCAACCATGTCAAAGTTCACAACCAACAAACCATATTTATGCTCCGTCCCTTTCTCCGCTAAGAGCCGCCACTCTTCCGCCTTCTCTCCATCTTTCAACTCTTTAACCACGGCCTCAATCTCAACTCTTAATACGAGGAAGAAGAAAGCAAAGAAGAATGAGATGTTTTAAAATTTCCTTTTCTTATTTCTTAACGTTAAAACACTGTACATAGTTGCCTTATATAGAATTACTAAAGAATGATGAAACCGGAAATAACTGGATCTAAACCAAAGTCAATTAGACTATGTAGAAACAATCTATAACCTTAATAGTCCCCCTCAAGATGAGCGGAAGATGTTAATCAAGCTCATCTTGGACACAAGGTGATGAAAAGTGACATGAAATAGGGGTTTAGTAAGGCAATCAGCAATTTCCTCCTCAACATGTTTAGTACGCTCATGAAAGACAGGATTAGAAGCAATGGAGATCGCCGCAGTACTATCAGAATATAACACCGACAGAGAACCTGTGTCAATGCATAAGTCATGAAGTAGAGTATGTAACCAAGAAATTTCACATGAAGCCAAAGCCAAAGCCCGGTACTCTGCTTCAGCGGAAGACCGAGAGACAGTAGGCTGTTTCTTGGACCGCCAAGTGATAAGTGAAGATCCTAAAAAACATGGCAAAACCAGTGGTAGAACGTCTACTGTCAACCACACGCAGCCCAATCAGAATCAGCAAAGCCTTACAAAGAGAGATCAGAATCTGCAGAATAAAACAGTCCTTGACCATCTGTGCCTTGATCTATTGAAGAACCTTATAAACCGCATGGAGATGAGCACTGCGTGGGGCAGAGGAGAATTGGAAAAGTTTATTAACAGCAAATGTTATATCCGGACGTGAGATAGTGAGATACATGAGCCTGCCTACCAAGCTTCTGTACAACTCCGAGTCATAAATCAAGTCACCAGAAGTATTAGAGAGGTGGAGGTTAGGAACCATCGGAGTAGAAGAAGGTTTACAGTCAAGCATTCACATAGATTAAAGCAATTCCAATGCATATTTTCGTTGACATATAGAGATTCCAGACAAAGACCGAGCAACTTCCAAGCCTAAAATCGTAAGAAAATGTCTAAACCTTCAACTGTTTCCATATGGAAAGGTCCCCATAAATCTATATGCAACAACTCAAAAGCAGAACTACACATATTGTTCTCACAAGGAAAAGAAAGACGTCTCTGCTTAGCCAAATGACATATATGATAATGAGTAGAGGCTTTATTTTGCAATTTCTTTGTTCCTAACACCTCAGAAAGCAAGTTCAGTCTTGTATATGAAGGATGACCTAAGCGTTGATGCCACAGGGTCAAGATCCACAACCGCATTAATAGATGAAGCACAGACATTAGTATCCAGCACATACAAGTTACCAAGTCTTCTACCCTGACCAATCATCGAGCTCTTGGTAATGTCCAATATTTCACAGCAATTGGGATCAAAGACTACTCGAGATGCTAAGGAAGTGGTAAGAGAACTAATACTGAGAAGATTCAATCTAAACTCTGGAATGAAGAGAACATTATGGAGTATAATGTTTTCATTCAATCGAACCTGACCAATGCCACTGATCTAGACCTTGGAGCCAGCGGGAAGATTCACAGAGTTATTAACAGAGGTATTCAAGGATGTAAACAGAACACTATCATGACAAACATGATGTGTAGCCCCAGAATCTATAACCCAATGTTCATTGGAAAGAGTATGCTGAGAAACAGCCAATATTCCAATAAAACAGTATATAGTGGGTGAGAATAGGATACCAGTGTGATCAACAGGAGTAGTAGAAGAACTTGCAGGCGAAGGAGATACAGCAGAATTATGCAACTTCGAGCTAAAAAGAGCAATAAAACTCTGAAGTTGATCCTTTGTCATATCACCAAGGAAACTATCAAGCAACTACTGGAGAAGTAAGAGAAGAATCCTTTGGGGCAGATGCACCAGAGGATGATTTATGAACTTTATCAGAAGGTGTCTTAGTCTTGGGGACAAATCCTAGAGGGAAGCCATGCTTTTTATAACACCTTTCAGCAATGTGCCCCACACGATTACAGTAAGAACATATAGGACGTCCCTTGTTCGGTCCATTCTGAACATAGCAGACTGTAGCAGAGGATTGAGTATCATCAGAAACCTGGAAAGAAGCAGAAGATACCAGAGTGTTGGAAAAACCCTTCTGACTATCGTCCTGATCTAAAAGATTGTAAACCTCACCCAGAGAAGGCAAAGCCTTTTTAGCAATGATCTGACGCCTAACTATAGCATAAGAATCGTTAAGACCAGCAAGGAAGTTCACTATTTGAGTTCCTCCTCCTCTTAGAAGAAACATCATTCTTTAAAGTAGACAGCTCACACCATTTTTGATCTTTCCTAAGCTCTTTCCAAGCATGTTCAAGAGTGAACTTCTTGTTGTAGTTATTGTAAAAAATTTGATGAGCATTCTTCAAGACGTCGTTATCATTATGTCCTCTGCTTTTCTCCCTATTTGCAGCATCATAAGCGCCTGAAAACTTGCAGACAAGATCGTTCATCTTGTGCCATCTTTGTTTGCAGTTGCCAGATGAACGTATGTCAGCCATGTCCTTACAACTTGATGCGAAGTATGCACCAACTCTGTTCCAGAAGTCCCTAGACTTCTGCTCGTTGCCAGTCACAGGGTCCTTGCTCGTGTTCAACCAAGAACTTATCAGCAACACATCATCAGAAGGTGTCCAAGCCTTTCTAGCTATCTGATCTTTGCGGGTAGACTGAGGAGAACAATTACCATCTAGCTCAATCACATCATCAAGACAATGAGTTTGTTGACTATTTAATAAGCTAGTAAAACTAGATGGTTGAGGAAAAGGAAATGTGAATGGAAGATCCATCAGAAGAAGAAATGACTGCCAATAGAATGAGCAAAAACACAGAGAATATGAAACTTGGATTCGTTTTTAAACTACAAATGAATAACAGACCTTCTTAAAAGAAGATCAATGCAAACAAGACAGCTCACAGTAACAAGATTTAAACCTAAATTGCACTTATTATATACTCAATTAATACTATAATTGCAACTGTAATGAAGTAGCCATTCAGATCTTCTCAATACAATACAAACGAGATCACAAGTTCTAATTACAAAACCTCTAGTACCATAATAACTACTTACTTAGCAGTTAATACAATGTAAGAGCAAAAGAATTTAAGACCAACCAAAAACAATAACTACCAAGCTAACAACTACCAAAGTTAATTTCAGAATGTAATGTAAACAAGATGACAAAAACTGCATTGATGTAGTTTGGTAAGAAAATAAATTGCAGGTGGAAATCAATAAAAACAAACATATGTAATGGAGAAAAGAATAAGTGGTTAATAGAAAAGAAATCTTGAGTTAGGTCGATGCTTACATTAGGCTTCTGAAGATATGGTCGAACACTTTCTTTCTCAGGTTGTCTCTTCAATTTTGCTGCTTCTCGTATCCATCTTAACTCTAAACAAGACCTCAAATCTCTGTAATTAATCAAACCAGTCTGACCATATTCATATACAAAGATAAATCGAGACAGCTCACAGTGACAAGACTTAAACCTAAACTGCACTTATTATACTCAATTAATACTATAATTGCAACTGTAATGAAGTAGCCATTCAGATCTTCTCAATACAATTCAAACGAGATCACAAGTTCTAACTACAAAATCTCTAGTACCATAAATAACTACTTACAAAGATCAGCAATTAATCAAACCAATCTGACCATATTCATATACAAAGATAAATCGAGACATGCATCAAAACAGATAGAAAATTTGTCCTCAAAACAATGATAAATCGAAACATGCATCAAAACAAAGATCAACAATCGCTCTTGTTAGTGATTTACAGAACCCTATTTCACAGAGACATGCATCAAAGCAAATTGTTCTTCCAATTTCATTGTAGAATCAAAACCGTAGAAGACACAGAACAAAAAAAAAGAAAAAAAAACTTATCTCCACCGACGATCTGCCAACGATGACGAGGAGATTGGATATCACCGATGAGGAGAAGAAAATCGCCGAGGAGATTGGATATCGCCGATGAGAAGAAAATCGCCGCGGAGATTGGAAATCGCCGATGAGGAGAAGAAAATCGCGCTGCTTCTTCAATCGCCGATGAGAAGCGAGAATGAAATTATTTTACACTTACCAACTATCTCGGCCCAATGGATGACATCCACGTGTCCTTGTGCATACACATCTTCTGTATCCAATTTAAGAATCGCATCAACCCTTAATTACTTCAATTCTGATTAAAAAATTATAAAAACAAAAATTAGATACGCAAAATCAACCACGTTGTTCTTGCTCTAAACAAATTATATCACGTTCAAATATTTTTGATGCCTGCTTTGATCCATTCGAGGCCAGATTTGATCGAGTTTTTGAGTAAAACTCTGAGCGTATGGCAAACTTGTTATCAAAACTACGAGGATAATATATGCACTAGATTACGTGGTAAGTATGTCTACCTAAGGCACATGTGGCCCAGGGCCTATCGTTTTTTTTTTGTCAACGGCAAATTATATTAGAGCACAACTTACCGATTCAATAGCCAAATTCTTACGTAATGTAGGTGGAGGGATTTGATCCCTGGTTGTACAAATGAGCTGCCTTATGTGAACTTACCGCCACTAGACTAAGAACCATTTCATGAACCTATCGTTTTATTAGAAAGTTTTTCAAACTAATTTGATAATTATGTGCCTCATAATAAATTTGAAATTTATCATCTGCATAATTTAGGAGGTAATTATGTCGAACAATGTATTAATAAGATGACGTAAGAGTGGACCACGTGCCTTAATTTTCATTCACTTTTTTACCTCTTCCGGATATCCTTGGTTCTCAAATTGTTTTATGTGAATTTAACAACTTTGGAACTATTACAGTTTTGTCTTGTTATTCAAATGATTATGTTTTATTTTGTTTTTACAAATAGTAGATTTATACCCGTATTATAGTGCCAATAACAGAAGTATAGAAGGACGAGGGATGGCAACTGACATCCATGATATTTTTTAAAACATTACATATATTGATTTTTGATACAAAACTGATCCTTTTAAAATAATTTATTTGACCCCATGTGCATAT
>JAKUCM010005699.1:0-13435 GCA_023374145.1 Lepidium sativum
AAGAGAGAATTTGAGAATAAAAGAGATTCAAAAGCGCATCGTTTTCATATATGCAAAAGAGAGGTTACAATGTCTTTTATAGAGGTTACAAAGAAAGAGAAACCAAAAGTGCTCCCAAAAAAATGTGGACCACTTTGTGAGGACCACTTTGGTGTGGACCACAAAATATGTGTGATTTTTCAATATTCCATTAATCATCTCACTTTCTTTTTCCCAATGTCTCCCTCCATGTTTGATTAATAATATGGCTATTACAATTTCTATTAATAATAGTTCTGGTTTATTTATGTTTTTCATTTTTCAGATAATTTATTCAGCATTAAAGTTAATTTAATTTAATTTAATTTAAAGTCCACTTTAGACTGCCAAACAGTAAAATAAAATTTCTCTCTTTTTTATTGTTTACAATGACGACTTAGACCTACCACGGCCTCTCAAACATTTCCACTTTCCATTATATCCAATTGCATTATATTAATGAACCAAGTTGGTCCATTAGTCCTCCAAATTGACAAGGCTTGACTAAAAGATAAGAACACAATAATATATGTCCATCCACAGAAGACTAGTAAAAACTTGTGAGCTAAAGATAATAGATAGAGATACAAGGTGTTAAAAATGTAAAATATATAGATGCAATAGAGGATAATGGAAAAATTGACAGTAAGATAGAAAATAATTCAATTTGTTCCGTGCCGGTATAAAATATCACTAATCGAAACCTATAAAATTCTTGTTTTTGTGAAAATTGTAGATTTTTGGGTTGAGCTTAAGACAAATCTTTAAGATTTACAGCTAAGTTGTGAGTCATTAAAAATAACTTACAATCACGGCTAATCTACTGACAACCACTAAATTACTATTGTCACCTAATTAGTTCATTTATTCAATTTTTAATCGCAGCAAAAAATTTCTAGTTACTATTATTATGTGTAGGTACATATCAATCAAGAAACCTTAATTAGACAAACTTATCAAAAAGACCTTGATTAGACAAATCACCAACTCTTTGACCATTTGTTAATAATGTGTGAATATTAGTAAAATCTTTATCCACTTGATGACAAAATTGAATAAAATGACTAATTGGGTTTTGAAATAATAACATTTATGAAAAAGAATCTAAATGTCTGAATGGTTAATGCTATAGGTCTGAGTTTTTTTGCTACACGAATTAGATTATAGGTATTTTGACTATAGTTTCTTTTGCTGTAGTTTTTTTTGTTTGTAAATTTGTTTTATTAAAGTTCATAAAATTGGTTCCAGATTTTTATTTGTCTATAACCAAAATCTTTAAAAAAAAGTGGTTTTATAAAATAGTTATTAATATATCGAAAATAAGTAGCTTAATGTAATGGTTATTTTACAAATTCTTAAAGCACCAAGATTATTTGATTGGTTTTTGATATATATAAAAAATTTAGAATATAAATTTTGGCTATTAATCGAATTTTGTCAATTTATTATAAAAATAAAACTGATAAAAGAATAAAAAGAGGAAAAAAAGAATCACTAACGTAAGAATCCAAAATAACTTTAGAACATAGCTGAATTAGTTTTAGTGGTGTACTAAGATATGTGAAATTTGGAGGGCTTTTTTTTCCAAACAAAGACTTGGAAGCAGTCAAGAAACTTCTCTGAAAGTGAATCTATTGAATGGAAACTAAGAAAAGGAAATAATTAAATTGCAGTACTTGCTTCATTTTAGTTTATTTGAACCGAATTGTACGCAGAGTCGAAACAAAATACAAATGGAAAAGTATATATATATATATATATATATATATATATATTTGTTAATAATTAAATCGATAAAACATGATCAGTAATTTTTTATATTTAAATTTTTTTTATTTATTAGTATTGTAAAAAATAATATTATTTTTATTGAATAACTCAAAAATAACATTTTTCAAATAAAAATAAATATCAAAGACAATTGGTTATGCAACCAACCACAATCCAACATTCTAATTCTGGATAAATTCAGGAAGATGGCAACATATAGAATGCCTAATCCAAAATTGTTTTTGTCAACTATAATTAGATTTGCAATATTTGATTTACGAGACTATAAATCAAACGAGAATTTTTTTATGTTAAAACTAGATTTTTTTTTTAGTTATTTGTATCTCACTTGAATGTTATTTTTTTTTGTCAATATTGGGCCACAAATAACCGGTCCATTAACAAGTTCTTGCAAATGCAAGTGGGGAGACTCGATCCCAAGATGTGCAAGTGTACATGGCTCTTGTGAACTTACCACCTGGCATTAGACTAAATGTCACTTGCCATTTGAATGTTATTTGAAGTTTGATTAGATAATGAGTGCTTTTCTTTTGTTACGTAGACAGTAGACATATAAATACTATTACATCTATTTCAAAATACAAAAGGTTTTAGTTTTATTTTTATTTTGTGTGATGCTTTTTTTGGTTCATTCTATAAAGTGTTCTGCATATTTCTATATAAAATTTAATGAATTTAATATTTTTCTGTATGGTCGGTTAGATTATATTTAGTCTTTGTGCTTTAGCTAAACATATTATATTTGAAATTGAAAGTTCAAAAAAGAAGTTGATGTCATTATCATAAGTGAATAGTAAAAATTTTAGTTGGGACTTAGAAAAATTATTAATTTAAAAAATATTAATTTATTTATAAACTAATTTTATTAATTTATACAAAAATTTATAAAAATACAAATATTTGAAAATGTAAAATATAAATTTTTTTTATGGTACATATAATCAATGTTTTTGTTTAAACTTTTATTTATTTTATGTTTATATATTTTATACAAAGAATATTAATATTATATATTTTTTTTTTATGTTAAATAAAAAATAGAATATCAATATGGTGTTGCATAATATTTATAATTACTAGTTTATGATATTATAAAAAATATAGGAGTTTCAAAATAATTATTATCTTATTAATTTATTAAATTTAATCAAATTTTATATTAAACTGATTTGGAACCAAATTTTTTTTATTAATTTATAAAAAATATTTATTTATATTAATTTATAGAATATTAACTGTAATTGTAAAAATAAAATCTTCAAAATAAATCTCGTTGCTATATTAGATTAAATAAGTATATATTTCCTCCAACTCTGTGCACTTACTGTTTACTTTATCATGGAAAAAACGACCATAAAGAGAAGGGGAGAAGAAAAGTCATGGGACAGAAACGCGTTGGCATTGGTCGACGTACCGATGTTACAGTCACCGAATACTTCACATTTTCTTACATCAAAGTCAAAACCATTTATATACCCATCATCTTCTTCCTCTCTCCATTCTTGTTACTTTTCTTTCTCACATTTACACGCAGAAACGGAGAAATCGTCACAAAGCTTTATCAGATATGGCAGATATTCTCCTTAAGATGAAGGTGCGCTACTTCCTATCTAATTATGTTGATTACTTGCTAATTGTAATATTTGCCGTGAGATCTTATTGATCTGATCTCGTTTTGGTTCGCTCTGCTCTGGTTTGAACCGGAATCTGTTTCTCTATTATAACCTATTTCTCTGTTATCAGAACTCTATAAAGATCATGCAGTAGCGAAACGAATGCAGTTTTGAGGTTGATTCTTTTATAAATCGAATTTGACAAGGACTTTGCTTTACCTGTTCACGGGTAAAGATTGAATTTGATGAAATTCGGCATATTTGGTAGCCTTTACTGTAAAGAACTCGAATTTGGTTGGTGGGTTTGTCGGAAGAATCTGTGACATTGATCTCTGTTGTGTTTATGATTGTTCATTTGTGTGAAGTCGATAAAGAACTTAGATTAGATAACTAGAGGAGAAGTTTAACTGATTTCATTTGGAAGTTCTGTGAATTGTTAGTTAAAGGCTGGATTTTGCGGATCTGCTCCTGACATGGGAAGAGGCAAAAGCAAAATGTGGAAGAACATCATGCACGGTTTTCACTGTGTGAAGGGCAAGTCGAGCCATCCCATGGAGGACTATGTCGTATCTGAATTTAAGAAACTTGAAGGACATGAATTGGGTTTGTTTGCTATCTTTGATGGTCACTTGGGCCATGATGTAGCCAGATACTTGCAGACTAATCTTTTTGACAACATTCTCAAAGAGGTAAATCTAGATTTGGTCTCATAGAAGGCTCATCGTGTGTGAATATTACTGACTGATCATCCTTTTGTGTTTTCTTAGAAGGATTTTTGGAGTAACACAGAGAATGCTATAAGGAATGCGTACAGATCAACAGATGCTGTGATATTGCAGCAGTCCCTTAAGCTTGGTAAAGGTGGATCAACAGCTGTGACTGGGATTCTGATTGATGGTCAAAAGCTAGTGGTTGCTAATGTTGGAGACTCAAGGGCAGTGATGTCTAAGAACGGTGTTGCACATCAGCTCTCAGTTGATCATGAACCAAGCAGGGAGAAAAAAGAAATAGAGAGCCGAGGCGGCTTTGTATCAAATATTCCAGGTAAAGCTCTGTTACGTTTTTGGTTTCCTTGGACTAACAGATGTAAATATATATATTAACATTCCAAAATTGTTTGCAGGGGATGTTCCGCGAGTAGATGGACAATTAGCGGTTGCAAGAGCATTTGGAGATAAGAGTCTAAAGATACATCTGAGTTCAGAACCGGACATAACTCATCAGGCTATTGATGATCAGACTGAGTTTATTGTTTTCGCCAGTGATGGTATTTGGAAGGTAAAATCAAATGATTCAGAATTTTCCTGGAATTCTAACAGTGATTGTTTTTGGAGTTCTTCTGACATGAAGGTTGGTTGATGTTTAACTGCAGGTAATGTCGAACGAAGAAGCTGTTGATGCTATCAAGAGTATCAAAGATCCACAGGCAGCCGCAAAGCATTTGATTGAGGAAGCTATAACTAGGAAGAGTAAAGACGACATCTCTTGTATTGTTGTAAAGTTCCACTAATCTCTTCTTTTTCAGAATGCTTTTTATGTGTGTGTATAAATTGTCATATGATGTTCGCAAGATAAGAGTAATACGAGATCAATATGTGTCTATAAAACCCAGTAATGAAAATGTAATGTATATAGCTTAGCATTCATTTCTTTACAAATTATTGAAAATAAGAAAGTTACAACTACAGAAGTAAAATCTTCCTCGTAATTAGTGATCTTTGAGTCTCCCACGCTCTGAAGAAACATAAAAACAAGAGACAAGATTCAAACAATGAACAGATTTACGACAAACTTAAAAGTTCTGTGATGAAACAGAGAGATTAATAAAGTTTGATAGATCAAAAAGGAACTTACAATCGCATTGGTGGCAATGGGAACTCAGAGTGGAAACCGCATATCTCTTGGAAAAGCAAAATTTTAAGCCTAAGTGTTTTGTAGGATGTGAACATTCACAAGAAACATCGGCAAAGCCTTTTACATCAAATTCATGATATGACTTACTAAATCCGCGGCAACACTTGGGAGTAGGCGTTGGGTCTTCATTGATGAAAAACTTTTTGCACTCTCCTATTATCACCATTGATACGTCATGACATTCCTTTGGATGAGCGCCTCATAGGTCGGCGTTTGTGACTGCAACAAGATGACACATCATTGCAATCACTACTTTCAACATCATCCTAACAATGTTTACTAACGTCTTATTTTTGTTTTTAGTTGCTCTTAATTTTAGCTTATTTTAAGCATAGTCGTCACGCTATGTTTACTGCTTCAACAGACCATTTACTCTAAGATAACATCTATCAAAAAAATTTATATATATATATATATATATATCTATTGTTTTCGGTCAATCTTCCCCAATTGAAAAAAATAGTGAATCTAGAGAAGAGAAACATTATCCACAAAAGCACGAGTCTTGAAAGCCCTCTAACATTACATATCAAATTTGTCATGACTTCAGTCTTTGTCTTGTCAACCTCAATCTCCTCACTTAAGATCCGATGCCTAAGAACAATACCGTCTTTTACCATGAAGTAGTATTTCTCCTAATTATAAACCAAATTTGTGTCCACACATCGTTGCTAGACCCTTTCCCCTTTTGATAATGGTTTTACCTAAACCTTGGGAGCTTTTAGTTCATTCTGGATTATCATCACTAATAACTTTGCCTTTTTCCTTGAGCTCTTCACTTGATCCGGAGTTTGTTCCCAACTCCAAAAGTTTTACATCTTGACTAAGAACCTCACAAGATGTCTCAATGAGGAAGCATTGCTTTCCAACATACGGTTTATCCATTATCCTCAACAATCGAATCAAACCAATCTGACATCTTCTACAATCGATAAGACCACCAGCTGTAGCACGAAATGTCCATCCTAGAATAAGAGGATCATCCGGTTCCTCATCCATTTATAACACGACAAAGTCAGTCGGTACATCATAATTGCCTATTCTCAAAGGAAAATCCTCAACAATTCCAACCGGGATACGAACATAACGGTCCGCTAAAATCAATGAAATGCGGCATTTTTGAAACTTAGTAATCCTTATTTTCTTAGCAACAGTGAGAGGTATTAGATTCACACTAGATCCAAGATCACAAACTCTTAGGAAAACGCAAATGTCCTAAAGCACAAGGTAGAGTGAAACTTCCCGAATCCAAAAAGTTTCTCTGGCAAAAAAAATCTTGATGATCGCACTAAACTCATAACCAACCATAACCATACCTTCTTCCATCTTTTGCTTGTTGATTACTATATCCTTGAAGAACCTTGAGTATGTTGCGTTGGTAATTACATCCATCAAAGGTATTGTAACCTTCACACCATCTATGAATTCCAAGAACTTCTCTCTTTGCTTAGCCAGCAATTTCTTCTTAAAACGACCTGAAAATGTAGCTTAGGCTCATAAGGCGGCGTAGTATAACTCTTTTCCTTCTCAACAACATCATCTTTCTCTTTCACCGGTTCTTGCGAATCTTTAACCTCTTTGCTCTCTTCAACTGGAACCTCTTCCAAAATCAAAACATCATCATTCTCATCAACAACCTCTTTTCCCTTATCTTGCTTATATCCCCTTGATGGAAGCTCTTTCCCGCTCCTAAGATGATTGTTTACAATACACTCTTAGGGTTAGCTTCCAATTTACCGGGAAGTGTTCCAGCTGGTCTTTGGCTTGTAGAAGCCACTTGAGAAATTTGGTTATCAATGGTTTTCAAGTGAGAGTAGATATCTTCAAACTTAGATTGCGATTCACTGTGACTAACATCGAACTTGCGTTCAAACTTATCTAATCTCTTAGTTAATTTTAGCTGCACTTTTGCTTGTCCCTCAATGATTTGTCGCACCATGTTTTTCATATCAATTGCCTCACTAACTTGAACTGAGGATAATTGTTGATCATTTGTTGTGCTTGAGGTGAAATCTTTAGGTTGAAATAGATTCAATGGGCTTGGACATGGAACTTGAGGTTGAAATAGCCATTTTGAACTTTGAGGTTGAAAGGTATTACCATATGGATTTGGTTGAAATGAACTTCTTCAGACGGTTTTGGTGGATAGAATTGATCTTAAGGGTTCTCAACATTGTTGCACCTATAGGAAAGATTGTTATTCAATGGACAGTTTTGGTAACCTCCTTGGTAATTTTTTTGGTTTCCCAAATAATTTACTTCCTCTTGCATACAATCACTACCATTAAAAACTTCCTCTTGATATCCTTGTTGATCCCCATCAACATTTCCTAAATAGTTCACTGCTCTTTGGTTGAAAAGAAACACCTTACTCAACTTGTCAATTTTTCCATTAAGTTCCTTGTACTTTTTCCCCTCCAAATATTGATCCCTCGTGTTCCGATCATACTCTCCTCCATAACAAGCTTCACTTTGGGCTAGATTCTCAATTAATTGTTCTCCTTGCTCTACCGTTAAGTTGGAAAAGCATCCATAGCTTGCGATATCCAAGGCACGCCAATATTGCTCAATCACTCCTCTATATAAGATTCCTAAGAGGTTTTCTTTGGACACACCATGGTGATGGCAACTTCTTATATAATCCTTAATCCTCTCCCGTGCTTCATAAATATTCTCATTACTTCCTTGTTTGAAGCTTGTGATGTCAGTTCTAAATTTAACGGTCTTTTGCTTGCGATAGAACTTAGTCACAAACTCCTTCAGATTTTCCCAAGTAGCAACCAAATCTGAAGGAACATTCTTTTCCCATTGTGAATCCTTGTTCCCAAGAGAGAAAGGAAACAAGATCATCTTAATTGAGTCCTTCAGGACTCCATTCACCATCACCGTCTTACAAAGTCTCTCAAATTGATCAAGGTGATCCAACGGGTCTTTCATTTGCAATTCGTTATACCTTTGGTTTTGAGCCATATTGATCAAACTCGACTTCACCTCAAAGCTATTTGTGGCTATTATGGGAGTAGGGATTCTGTCACATGTCTCCCTCAGATTTGGCTCATCAAAAACCTCTATCAGTCTAGCAATCGGTTGTCCAATACCCGGAACTTGAGCTTGAACTTAATACCATGCACACCACCATGTTGAGAATGCTAATTATCTACCCCCAAGTGGGTAGTTTCCTTGATTTCCCATACCAAGGTTTATCAAATGATCCTCGCACTCTTTAGCTCGTCTCTTTTTTGCCGCTCTCTTGTTAGCTCTTTCAATTGCCCTTAATTCTAGAATGTAATCAAGAATCTCTCCTCGTTGAATCCTTCTTGCATGCACCTTCAAGAGAATCAAGAGATAAAGAAACTCAAACGATTAGTAACAAAACAAAATAAAAACTCTAGTCTTAAACCAAATCTTAATCCTAATGGCCTAATTTCATAAGTTCCCCGGAAACGGCGCCAAATTGATGTTTGCTTTTTAACACATAATTAACTAACAAAATCAAATGGTTGTCATTATAAACACTTGAGGATCAAATCTCACAAAGAACTTAGAATCAGCACGTTAAGACCATTATACTCAAGTATAAGCTAAAGCAATAGACTTGAGAATTGGAACCAATTCTAGTCAAACTTAAAACAAGAACCAAACTAAACTTAATCAAAACAAACAAAGCATCTAACAAACTACTAACTCAAATTCAAATCAAATTTAAACAAAAGAGGGATTACAAAGATAGATAATCAAAGAAAAGAAATAGGTCTTTGGTTAGCCGAATGATCAAATGGGAAACACAATCAACTAATAATGCTAAAGATAACAATAAAGCTCAACCTAGGATATGGAACACAACACTAGATTAACCCACTCTCATGACATTAACCTCTATACTAATCAATCAATTGAGTTAAACTCTCATTTGCCAATTTAAAGATCAATAAGCATTACAAACAAGTCGATTAAGTCCACTAATCACTATATCTTCATCTCTCATTGGCTAAGGAAGAAAAACTCATAAAAAGGTCTCTCGGGAATTTAATCGAACACCTCTTGGACAACAATTTTCCTAGCTTCTAGATTTAAATGGCCAAGATAAATCTAACATTAAGAACATCTAATATGAATGAATCTAACATCTTAAGCATCAAATATCAATCATCTAACCATAAATTTACCTAACCATTAACCCATCAAAAGACTACTTACTCATGACAATGAAACACAAAACAAAATAAGAGAAGATGAACATAATGAAATAGAGAAGAGATAAGATAGATAGATTCTTCAAATAGATCAAAAGAATAATCTAAAGAGGATAATCCAAATGGGTCTCTAGTATTCTCCCTCAAACTATATCTCAATATGTTCTAAGAGACTTGAAAATTAAAGCTTGATGTTCGATCTCTTAAACTTAGAGTTTTAAAACATAAAAAACAAATTCGGATCGACCCGGGACAAACCGGGTCAGACCAACTTAGAACAAGTAAAAATAGTGCGTCAAGGGTCAGTCCCATAGGTATATGAACCGTTGGTATTCATCACATATTATGCTTTGACTTAAGGTACTTTCAACAATCACTGTGCAAGTCTACAGACCATTGACAGAAAAGGCTCTCTCATGTTTCAACTTCAATGGTCAATCTCAATGGTCTATGGGGCACTGAAAGAACAATATCATATTCCCTTCATTTTCAGCGGCCAATCTCAAGAGTCTAGATACTCTTGATAGACACCCAACATTTCTTGCATCCTCCAATGGTTTTTCTTCAAGGTTCACAAGCCAACATAGGTCATCTTTTCTCTAAAACTCATTCAAGCTTGAATTCTTAATCCTCAAATGTCTTTTCTCCAAATATAGTCCCAATTCACATGGATTAACTCAAAAAGGAAGAAAATATGCATATATACAACCCTAAAATATGAAATATGATTTCTGAATGATAATATGTGATAAAAATATGCATGAAATTCTATCTAAATATGATGCATATCACCTAGCAATGTTACTAATGTCTTGTTGTGATATCTTTGGGTTGGTCTTATATCTAGCTTGTTTTAAACATAGCCGTGAATGGTATGTTTGATGCTTTAACAGTACGTTTAACTCTATGACGCTATGTTTAGTACTTTAACATAACATTTAACTCCCTCACGCTGTATTTAATACTTTAACAACAAAACATTTATTAAAAATTAAGATTAATGTTACTAATAGATTTATCAAATTTTCTAATTGATTTCTATATATATATATATATATATATATATATATATATATATAACATTTTAGTTCTAATTATGTTATATAGTCTACATAATATGATTTATTATAATCTCAATTGTGTCCGTTTTCTTTATAATGTTACCGTTTACAAAAGTAAACATATTTAAATTACAAATATAAAAGTTAAGCAATAATAATGCTTTTTGTCAAAAATATTTACGTTTTATTCATATTATTTTTATATCGTCAACTTAAAAAAAAGTTGGTTCGATTAAAACAGCTAAGGAATACCAAAAGAAACATGTGGTCCAATTGGTTTGTCGCTGATTTAGATATGCAACAGATGGTAAGTTCGATTTTCACTCTGTTCTAGTTGAAAAATTTAGGTTATGGATTGAGTTTATGTATCTAATGATTACTTGTTGATCCAAAGAAAAAAAAGCAGCTTGTCTAAGTCCCAATGAAAGGTACTATTTGCTACTTGCTAAGTTATTGGACAGCTGCAGCACCTGGGACAGTTGCAGCTGCAGCCTGCAGCAAATACGTGGGTCAGGGTGACTTTTCCGTCTACCCTAGGTTCCAAACTTCAGTTGAGGCCTAGAACGCAGTAGTTGTATCACTACGCTTTGGCGCTGCCATTTCCAACGGCCATAAGGTTCTTGTTAACTTCTAGTAGTTGTTTTTATAGTTTCATTTCTTACTTTTTTATTCTTTTTGGAATTATTCTTTCTTTCTTTCTTCTTTTTGCTAAAGGGCATTTTGTTTATATAACGAAAATTACAAGTTTTGAAAAGAGATAGTAGACAGAGTGAGGGTGAGACAAAACATACAAAGACGATATCTCTTGTATTGTTGAAATTCGAAAAGTTCCACTAATCTCTTTTTCTTTCTCAGAAAGCTTTTTTTCTGTATATAAATTGTCATCAAATTCGCAAGATTGAGAAAAATATGGATCAAGGTGATGATCCCCGGAAGATATAATATACATATAGCTTAGCATTTATTTCTTTACAAATTATTGAAAATTAGAAAGTTACAATTACAAAGGTAAAATGTTCGTCGATTCTTGTCATCTTTGAGTCTTCCATGCTCTGAAGAAATACAAAATACAACAGACGAAAGTTATCAAATAATAGTGAATTGATTAAATAATGAACGGATTAACAAGAGCTTCAAAAGTTATGTAATGAAACGGTGAGAGTATAAAGTTTGATAAATCAATGAAGTAATGAAACTTACAAGTGCATTTCTCGCCTTTCTTCAAGGGGATGTCCAATTGGAGATCACATAGTCCTTGGAAAGCAAAAATGTCTGGCCTGGTTTGTTCGTAGTTTGTGTACATCTATTGAAAAACATCTGCAAACCATCTTCCTCTTCTCCGGAATCTTACAGGCGTTACTAAACCAGCGGCAACAATCAGCTGTAGGTGGCGGATTCTTATCGACCCAAAACTTTCTGCACAGTCATCTACAAGTCGTAGCATTCTTCTGGAGTTTTCTCCGGTACGACCTGAGCTGTGACTGCAACAATAGGGCACATCAGTGCAATCGCTACTTTCATCATCATTCCTAACAACGTTATCAATGTCTTATTTTGTTTTTTGGGTTGGTCTTATATTTAGCTTGTTTTAAGCATAGTCGTGAACGCTATGTTTGATACTTTAACAGAACGTTTAACTTACTTGATGCTATGTTTTAGTACTTTAACAAAACATGTTAACATTCGAGATTTAATATTTTTGGGCCGGGTCTCAACTTTTTCATGCAAAACATCATACCACAAACTTGGGTAATTGTGTGTTTTCAAAGCAAAAAAAACTTGAGTGATTTTATTGTTCAAAACTTCTGTTCTCAAAATAAACAAACTATTATTATTCTTTAAATTTAAGCCGAAGATTTTTTTGGTTGAAGTATGCTGAACTGAAGTGTATGTTATATTTAGGCGGTTATAGTACCCAAAATTCGAATCTGAATTTGATCATATGCAAAATCGAACTGAGCCAAAATTTAAGAAATACTCGAACTGATATTATATAGATAAATTCGAAATATCCAAAATTTGAAAGACCCGACCCGAACAAATTTTATATAGGTAACCTAATTACATTATTGAACTCCGGTTTTTTCAACCCTTAACTTTACAAATATTTAAATTATAATGTAAAAAGACTCTAAAACTACCATTAAAATATTCAGAATACTGTATATCAATTATATGAGAAATCTATCATCATAAATCAATTAGATAAACTATATTCAGAACAAGCTAAAAGTGAGAACCTCAATGTTCCTCGTAACCTCAAATGGACCGACCATTGAGGGGATCCAGTTGATTTTACTTTTTATCGGGGACATCAAAAAACCTTTTTTTATGTATTCAGCTCGTTAACAGTGAAGTTTTCACTTTCACAAAAGAAAAGAAAAAAGCAAGAGGAAAAAAGTTAATCGGAGCGATGAGTCAACACATGAACTTGTTGCTTCCTTCATTCAAAACGGACGAAGAGGAAAACGTTGAACTTAAAAAGAAGGAAAATGGAGAGATAAGTGGCTGCGTCTGGAGATTCAAAGGCAACAAAGCTGCTAAGGAAGCAGCTAGAGTCTCAATGAAAGGTACTCTTGCTAAGTTGTTTAATAGCTGCAGCAAAGACATTAAAAAGACCATTTTGCCATTGGGTCACGGCGACCCTTCCGTGTACCCTTGCTTTGCAACTTCCGTTGAGGCTGAGGACGCGGTGGTCGAATCCTTACATTCTGGTGCCGCAAACTCCTATGCTCCAGGAGTTGGTATACAACCGGCTAGAAGGTTTTTGTCACTTTCCAGTAATTTTTAAAAATATGTTTTTCCTAACTTTAGGTTATACTATTTCAGGTAATAAAATATGAGA
>JAKUCM010005700.1:0-50891 GCA_023374145.1 Lepidium sativum
TATATAAGAATATAACTAATTGGCCAACCAGTTATTGTCTTGATGTCGACAATTTTTTTTTTATAATATTATGGTTTTGATTACTTTGGTTTTTTAGACCATATATTTTAAAATTACCGAATAGTCTAAAATGATCGGAAAACTGATTTAAAATTTGGTAAATGTTTATAAAAATTGAACTCAAATCGAACCTAAATGGAAGGGTTCATGCCTATTTGTGTCCACAAGAAAAATTAGTTTTGGTGGAACTTAATGGGTTTGTTTAAAAGGCTCAAATATGTTACAAGGCCCAATCCGTAAGAAATCGTCACGTCCGGGAAAATTAGGGTTTCAGTGGGTAGAAGCAGACCCTTTATAGTGAGTTCCATTTGTTGCAACTCGATTTATCTCTCTCCACTAACATTAGATTGTATATTGTTGTTTCTTCTTATTAACTTTAGATGATAAAGTATAAATTGCGTCTACTTTCGGCTGCAAGAGATGAGATCGAAGAGATCGATTCTTGTTTGGCTTTGTTCTGGAGGCATATATTGATTCACCAATAGTAGAGGGATCTTTTTCTTCTTGCAGAGCTTTTTTCAGTTCTCTGCTCTTTTAATTCCCTCTCTTTGGTACATTTTCATTTAGAAACTAAGTAATTAGTGTTTTCGTTTTTTTGCTGTTAGTATTGATAATGAGACATCTACACAATCGCGGTTCTTGATTAGTAAGGTTTTTATTGAGATAATGTTCTTGTAGGACATATTTGTATATTTTAAAATTTTCAAATATGATTAGTTCATATTTGAAAAGCTTTTTATAGAATCGGGATAGTCTTTTGGTGAAAACAAGATGATACTTGAAGACATCACTCAATGAACTAATACACCTTTAAAGAAATGGACTCGAAGATGGACTTGATTCCTGGTATTGTTCAACTTTTTGGGCAAATTTACTGCAAATAACCGGAACTTAGAACAAGGCTTTGTCAATAATCGTTTTAAATTTGAAAAGATAAATACTCCTAACATTCTGATAAACAATACCCAAATGATGTCTGAATTGAACAAGAAAGAAGCAAAGTAAGCCCTCCGACCCATCACAAGAGGGTTGAAGATACGCAATGTTGTGTGTCGTAGAAAGTCAAGACTCGGAAAAATTCACAAGAAAAGATATAATATAAAAGTACACATTCAAGTAAGATTCGTAACGTCCTTCAGTTTACGACTCAGAATACATCAGCTGAAGATTCAGGATTCAGTTCTGCAAATGGTGATATTCAATAATTCCATTAGTGTCTAGTTTTTAATGCGAATAGAAACAAATCGTCTACGTAGCTGGCTTTTAAATACCTCTTCTTGAGGCTCATCAGCACCTTTGGATCGCTCATCTAAGATGAGAAAGAAGAAAGTTGTGAGTAAGCTGCAGATTTCAAGTTCTTAAAACAAGAAACTAGTATGCTACTGTTCTCAGCCATCGACCTTATTCAGAGCCACAACGACCATATTTTTTAAAATTGATAAATCTGCATAGCCATAAATGCCTAACGGACACTTCAATCCAAACGGTCAATGGTTTCGAGTTCCCAAGCATCAACTTATTAAGATTTCCAACTACAGCCAAATCTCCAACCAAGCTAAACTATCATCAATCATCAAAGAAAGTGGGCGGTAAACTAAAATAAAAATAAAATAAGAAATTACCTCCTTCCTCTGTGAGGTCTGAAGTCCACAAGGTGAGATTGTCTCTAAGTAGTTGCATTATAAGAGTGCTGTCCTTGTATGATTCCTCGTTGAGGCTGTCAAGTTCAGCAATTGCATCATCGAATGCTTGCTTAGCCAATTGGCATGCGCTGTACAGAGGATAGTTTCAGACTGTTAGAAAGTGATCACCGGTGCTTTAATGTGTTCTATCCAAAATAAGAGAAATAAACAAACCTTTCAGGAGAATTTAAGATCTCATAGTAGAAAACAGAAAAGTTCAGTGCCAAGCCAAGTCTAACTGGATGTGTGGGTGCTAAACCAGTCTCTGCAGCAGCAGCAGCAGCAACAGCAGCCTATATTACCAGTACCAAAAAGAATCTCCTGTTAGATCTTTCCAAGCTCATACATAGAGGAAATTCACAAAAATAGAAGAAAAGACTGAAACATGACCAAAGGACCTTATACGCTTCAAGAGATTGATCTGCAGCTTCCTTGCGTTCAGCACCAGAACTGAACTCTGCCAGATAGCGAAAGTAATCTCCTTTCCTACAGTGAAGGAACATTATAAAGTAGGATCAAATTCATTTCAGGAAGAACTTTAGAAAGAGTGTAGCCATGTAAGAGCTTTAGCATTTAACATCTGTCATATGATATAAGTATAATAAACGTCAAGCACCTTTATATCACATGAATGGTCCAACCCAAATAATCTACATTTACTCACATTTTGTAGAAAAACGTTAAAAGCCTATACCAAATTTCGGAGCAAAAAGGGACACAGAATTACAGAAGCAGACGATGACTCACATTTTGTAGAAAAACACAGTTGACTCCACAGCTTTAGACGATGGGATGAGGTGCTTATCGATGACAGACAAGATGTCATTGCAAACTTTGGCAAGCTCATCTTCAACCCTCTTTCGATAAGTCTTAAGCCTCTTGACGTTTTCCTCATTTCCCTTTGACTCTTCTTTCTGTTCAATGGAGGATAGTATTCTCCATGAAGCTCTCCTTGCACCAATCACATTCTTGTACCCAACAGATACTAGATTCCTCTCCTCCACCGTTAGCTCCACATCAAGCTGAGCAACTTTCTTCATCGCTTCAACCATCTCTGCAACAACGGTTCCAAAGTATTGAGTATAAAGCAACGGTAAGTACTTACAAAGACCCCCCACATACATCAACCAAACCAACTAAACAACTCAAATCACCAGAAAATGAGATAAAATTCTCTGAGTAGCTTCCAAGTCTACAACAACAAAAAAATCTAATTTGCAGTCTACATTATACACGGAATCAGATATTTAATTTATCCAATGACTAGAACCAAAAGAACTATATAGCTAAGAAAAGTAGATATTTCTCCATTCATCTGCATCAAACTTCAAACTCCAAACCATCCAGAAAAGAAAGCAAAGATGATTTCAGAAAAATTTATTACTGCAAGAAAAAAAAAATGGTACTGAAAATAATAGATCAATTAAATAGCTAGCGGTCTTTGTATAAGCATGGCTTATCCTAAGAGATTCGAAAAGGTAAGCATCTAATAATTATTAACATAAAATCACGCTTGATCAGAGCAAAAATCATCAAACAAAAAGATATCACTCAAGGGCTCGTCTAAATTCAGATTAACAGCCCAAAACACATCCACGTAAGGAATTTAATGGAAATGTAAACGCAGAGATCCTTAGAATCCAAAAAAGAAACATATATTCGTTCGGAGCAACGAAAGATCGGAGTTTTCAGAACATTAAAAAAGTCATTTCCCGAAGGAACAGTAAACAGAGATCCAAAAAACTAAACAGTACCATCGTATCTTTCGGTTTGCTCAGAGAGCTTGGCCAAGTAAACCTGCTTTTCCCTCTCATTCTCCATGGCTTGTTTTTTTTGTTCGTCTTCTCTCTTTCTCTCTGAAGTCTGATACAATGGGATGCTCTCGATTTGATTTAGAGATTAGTCGTAACCCTAGGATGCTCTTATGATGCTAATATACGGGCCGTTGGATCTACTTTTTTTAGTCAACAATTTCAGAAACTAATATAAAGTTCTTAGATATTATAGATGAGACCTTAAAGCTTTCGTTTTTACGCGTAAAGTACCACAAACTAATAAATGTTATCTGACAGACCCACTAAATTCGAAAATTTGGCTAGTCAGTAACGTAAAAGGCTAGCGACGTTGACGTGAAGAACGGAGAAAGACATGTACTCTTATGGAATAGTTTATGGTTTGTTCTTTTCTTTAATACAGAACAAATAAAAATCATACATATTTCGGATTTGAACACCTACATACATATGAAGGAGCACCTAATTAGTTAAAGCGTAAACCTATATCATTGATGTTTAACTTAGATATTAAACAGAAATCGGAATCAATACCAGAACTAAACATATAGGTAGGCAAAAATTAACCTACTAAACACAGAAAATAAGAAAAGCACAATAAAATCAGATTAATCAGAAAAAATCTAGCTTATATCAACAACACAAATATTGAATCGCTTCAAGTTTAGATTCAAAACCCTATAATAAAAAATCATCCGTCACAACCGGGAAACAGGGAAGAGATAAATAGTTTGGGTGAAGGAGATTTGAGGGCAACAACGAATTCAATGTTGCAGAGACGTATAAGAATATCGGATATTGAAAATCAACGCCAGTGATATTATTCCCTTTTTTTCTCAGTTCAAAACTCAAAAGCATTTGGAAAAATGAGTATAGATGTGTATATAATGATTTTTCAGATTGAAAAAGAGATATTTTGAAACCTCACATGACATATCTTACGTAGATATCAATAAGATAACATAGGTAGATGTAGGGCTATAATTGTCATAATCTTGATGCAGTAGAGAGAAACATACTGAGACCTAATTATATTTAATCAAATTTTCCTATTAAAAATTATAAAAATTTCACAAAGTATCCAATATATTAATTTTTCTTATAATTTATATTAACATATCACTTAGAATTCGGATTAAATTTTTTTTGTACGCCAAATTTCAATATCAACCCCTAAAAATATTATTATCTTGATTTGGATTTGTACCCACTGATTAGTTTTTATTATTCAAATTTAGATTTATGTATTTCGGATACTTAAATTTTTGGGTTAGAGCAAGATAAATCATGAATCCTAGATAATATGTCGAACACTAAGTTTAATCATGAATTTAATACCAAAAAATGGATGATTTTGTTTAAATCTTCGACAAGATTTGGTTGTTGTTAATTGTTTTGTACACGACATTCTATATCATGGGTTAGCTAAAACATGCTTTAGTTATTGCATGAAACATAAAATCTGTAACTAGATTGAGAAAACAATGTGTTCCAGAAAAAACTGAACCGGTTAAAGGATTCAGTGGAGTTGTGAGTTGAAGTACTCTGATAGATCCTCAATTTTCATCATTTTTGTTTGATATTCTGGATTCGATACAACTGCCAAATTACTCATGTTATAATCTTCATTCTTCATACAGTCATTGTTGTCTCCATTCAAAAACTCTCATACAGGGGCCCTTTTATCATCATCTTTCTCCAGCCTACTGGTATTCACACGATCTCCTGCATCACCATTTTATGCGCCTTTCGGTTCCTCACACACCTCAGTGTTGTTTCTTCTACTCTCAAGGCTATGCTTTGTTTCAGAACCCATATTCAACAAGTCCATTGACTCAGAGTTGTTTATTACATATTTGTTAGCCATCAATGGTTGTCCTAGAGTCTTGTTTTCAGATTGCAAAGAATTGAGTTGATTCCTGGTACAAGTTTCAAGAAGAGATTGCAGATACATGGAGACTTCCTTGCAAGTTTCAAACTGCTTCCTATCAGGGCTACATAATATTTACAATAAAATAAAAAAGACGAAAAAGAATTCATAATCATGAACTAAAAGTGGTTAAAACCATCTTGGAAATTAGAACGTCAAAGAATACAGACTCGACAAGCAATTATGATCGCAGCCCGTTTAAGTCTTGTAAACATGTTTTATTACATTCAAGAAGATAAAGAGATCATATATAGAGGGACAAACAAGAAAGACAATCGAAAGATTAGCAGCACAAACTAACCATACCATCATATGACAAATCCGATTTCTAAAGTGAGAGTATGCTCTTATTCTCTACTATAACCTAAAGATTCCACAGTTATGTCTAGGTCTATCTCATAATCCAACTAGAAACACAAGCATGGTAAATAGAACCGGAGAAGATAACATCAGTATACCTTATGTATCTGCGACAAGCCAGCTACAGATTGCTAAATTTCTTTTTGATGGAAAGAATAAGTTTCCATCCTCTAGGCAAGTATGCCCCAAAATCACAAGCTTTCACAAGTTTCTTATGCTTCCCTGCATTCACCTATTTACCATCCAATTGTTCCAAGAACGCTAAGAACTCTTCCTTGGACTTCAACCCATCTGTGATCTTCCTTAGTTCCTCTCCATATGGATCCTCTAAAGCATTAACGAATGCAGAAAAATCCACCAATCTACCTTCTATGTTCTCCAAGTTCACTAACTCCTCCTTATCCAATGCAGAGAGATCCACCATTGGACCTTCTCTGTTCACCAAGTTCACTAGCTCCTCCTTATCTTCGCTTTTGCAATTCATCACTGGCTTATTGAAGCCACTTCTATTCTTTGGAGGACGACCTCTCTTTCTCTTGCTTGAATTTGATTCAATGGAGATTCGTGAACCACCATATCTACTCTCAGTTCCCAAATTGCTAAACCTTCTATCTACAGAATAAGTCGCACACGCTGAAAAACCAGTCTCTCCGTTAATCCACATTGCTAGGGTTCTGAATCTTCCTCGGCCGCCTTTGCTTCTTAAATTCACTCCCAGAGGTTCCCTGAATCAGAAAATCCTGAACCGAATCAATATACGGATTTTTATAAACATTGTCGTTATTACGGATTGGGATTGAAAACGGTGACTGACCTTTGTTCTCTTCGAGTTCTTTATCTCCATCATCATCTCCATCTTTACTCTGAATCGAATCCACATTGAAGAGAGATTTGTGAAGCGATGCGAGTTGCAGATTTACTTCATGGGAGGAATCGTCTATTTCACGTTGCAACGATGGAAGTCCTGGTGGTTGAGGGTGACGCGCGAGGCAGAGTCGGAGAAATGTTTGTTTCCGACTACCAGGAGACTCATTGAAGACGGAGTGATCGATCTTTGGTGTTAAATCATCATCTCCACCAGAAGTAGCATCAAGAGACCTCGAAGAAGACGGAGAGAGGGAAAAACAGGGAGCGAGAGTGCGAAGTTCTAACGAAGACAAGAGGCTCATATCAATTAACGGCAAGAATTCGACTGATAGACTGTTACCAGAACTACCGTGGAAGTTTAGGTGGTTATTTCCGAGGCTACCGTCTTCCGTAGAGATCACTGATGTTCCTCATATTTTGTCGGTTTCGAGCTCATTATTACGGTTATATTTGGAGAATTCGTCTGTGTTTTATTGAGATTTCAGGTCAAAAACGTTCAGAGTTGGAATCATGCTTGAAGGTGGACTTTGGAGAAGTTTGAAGCATTTTCTGGTATTCTCCACGAGAGGAACGATCGATCGATCAACACAAGGATTGATCGATCAGTGCTTTAAAAAGGAATATGTGCACGATCCGAAGAACGACTTGTCTTCTGAGACATCGACTCAATATCCAAAGATCTATCAATCAACACTAGGATCGATCGATCGATGCCCTTCGAAGAAACCTAATTTCACGATTTTTCAGCTCTTGTTTTGAAACCTATAAATACTCTTTTCCTATTTTATTTTGAGGAGGCATCTTTGAGCTTTTGAAGAACGATTTTTACAGAAGTTTGAGAGTATGTAAGCTAGGAAGAAGATCTCTTCACACTTGGGAAGAATTTTTGAATATTCTATTTATTAATGCAACTTCAGTTTCATATCATCATGATTTGCTTGGTTCATTGTTCTATGTCTGAGTAGATCTTAGATCAGATGTAGGGATTTCAGGGTTTTAAAATTCACTGTTAGGGAATATATAGGACTGATGAATTGATGATTCTCCTTCTAATACTTGAGTTTAATGCATAGATTAGCTTGATCACCTAGTCGATGATTTTAGGTTGTTAACTTTCTAAAAGTTTGTTAAGAACTAGAACTATATTAGAAGAGCAATTCCTTCACTACCGACGATAGTTGATGCTAGGTTGGATTGTGGGTAATTGAACCTAAGCGATAAAATCTACTTGTAATCTGAAACCAACGAGAGTTAGGACCTTCAGATTATTAGTAGATGGGTAGATTCAATGAGAGTTGGTTTATCTTTATTTATGTCTAAGCCGAGAATATGATCAGATTAGTTCTTGAATAGTTTCCCTGACAAAAGTTCTAACTCCTGAATGAATATCTGACATCCGATTGCTTTAGTTATTTGATTACATTCGCGTTTAAGTTGTTAGTATTTACTTCTCTGATTTTGATTGATATAGCTTGTGATTCGATAGAAGTCGAAAGTGTGATCTGGTTCTCTGAGGAATTCGACCCCTAAATACTATTACGTTTGATGTGCACTTGCAATAGGATATAGGGTTAAAACTCGTTGTATCAGTCGTTGCTGGTAAAACTTATAACGCAAACGGCAGATGAGTAGGTGGTTTCACAAGGATACGGGTTCTGATTAACGTCAGTGTCAAATTCTTTGCATAGATTTTCAGTTCAGTTTATCTAAATATTTCAATTCAAACACTATTTTTAACAAAACCGGTTTACCTAATTTTATCACAGTAACAAAAAAAAAAACTGAAATTTCAATAAAATTACATTATTATAGTTGTAGATATTGGTATTTGATTATTTATTTCAAAAAGAGTTTATTTTACGGTTTATGATAGTGACCAAGTAAAAATTTAAATATTTTATATAATAATCGGTTAACTTTTCATAAACAAGCACAATGTTGATCTTGATTTGTAACTAGTTGCGGTTAAACCGACAATATAAAATAAACCAATACTAAAGTAACCAGTTTCATGTTTTTTAATCAAGAACGAGAGCCAAAGTATAGCACTCTAATTCATGGTCTCTATGTCCGGATTCGATTCAGTTTGGTCGTGGACAGACCAAACAGTTCGTCAATTTAGGTTCCTTTCTTTACTTAGTCTGTTTTTGATTTATGATAATTTGATAAGCCCAAAAGTATGCATAAACTAATCAAATAGGATTCTAATACAACAAAGTTTGCAAGAATGTTTAAATAAATGTATCTAGGCCCAGTTTATACCAATCTTATTTCATCATTCCTCCTCGTCGATTTGATCTCGCTCCTACTTAGCCACTTTCACGATCATTAGATAAATCATCACCTACAATCACGTAGATTGGGTAAGCAAACGATATGTTTAGTGAGTCGGTCATCCCGTCCCACTAGTCCAAACCAGAAATGCATCAAACAACAAGTTAGAGAACAAACAGTATTCATGAACAAAGTCGATCAGATATGTTGCATTGGTTACTTGGATTCACCCGAATCAACACAAGCAACAATCATGAACGAAAATACAGTAATCAGTTTGTCAGAATACACAAACACTAAGCAATGATAGTTCGTTTAATACTTAATCCCACTATTGCTCGAAAACGCACCCAAATCAACCACAACAGTCCCAAAAACTCACATTTGCCTTAGCTCTTTCTGACACCTCTTGGCGCAAATTCAGTCTGGTTACACAGATCATATCTCAAACACTCTTGATCTCTCCTTTCTCTTGGTCGAAATCGATCGAAAAAGCCTTAGATAACTTCACAAAGCTTTCCTGTTTTTACTTAAAGATTTTCGTGAAAATAGGGACAGTGGTGGCTTTTACTTGTATTTATAAGGTTTTGGCTGAGAAACTCTAACCCTAATTCATCCTGGATGGGCCGAATCTAACCCCACCTAAGTCAGACGAAATTTAAGCCGCAGGACACTCACTCCCTGAACCGACCATGGCCGCCCAGATCACTTCCCACTCCATCAGTTCGGACATTGTCACTCCCTCTTCGAACACTATCACTCTCAGTCCGAACACTATCACTCTGTGTCTGAATTTTATGGACCATACTTATCCGAATTTCACGGTTTGGTCCAAATTTCTCCATTCAAACCTGATTTTCCCGACTCAATTTCTACTTCCCTTGGACCCATCCAAAATCACTTGAAGGGTCTGCATGACACGGGAGTTACAAGTCTCCCCCAATTCAAAGGATTCGTCCTCAAATCTAGGCTTGGGATGGTCCAACCTTCTGCTTCTCGAATAACTTAAGGAAACTCTTTTTCATTCTAACTTCCGGTTCCCGCATAACTTCAACTTCCCTATCGTAGTCCCAATCAACATGTACCATTCTAGTTTTCTTCCTTCGGTCTGTATTGACCTTCTTGTCTAAAATCCAGAATGGGGTTCCTTCAACAGTCATGTTTTCCCTTAGATTCCTTGGGGGTTCGACCAGAACTCGTTCTCCATTACCTAAGCACTTCTTTAACATCAAAACGTGGAAGATGTTGTGAAATGCGACCAGTTCAACCGATAATGTCAACTTATAGGCCGCTTTCCCAATCTTTTCCAGAATTTTACAAGGCCCATATCCAATATCGGCCCAATCCAACACATTTAGCCGCAAAAAGTCCTCGAGTGTTTGGATGGTACGTTCTGACTGACCATTTGTCTGCGGATGATAGGTTGTACTAGTATGGACTATAGTCCCCAATTTAGCTTGAAGCGCATTCCAAAATAATGAACAGAACTTAGTATCTCGATCTAACACGATGCTTGTCGGTGCTCTATCCAACCAAACTATCTCCCTTATGTAAATCTCGGTCAACTTCTCAGCCCTGTCCGTCTTATTGACCGCAATGAAGTGAGCCGGCTTGGTCAGTCGATCCACTATTACCCATATTGCATCCCTTTTATCACACATGGGCAATCTTGTGATGAAATATATTGTTATCATATCACATTTTCATTCTAGCATCGGTAGGCTCGGTGGTAACCCACTGGGAACTTGGTCTTCTGCCTTAACCAATTGGCAAGTAGGGCATTCTGAAACCCATTTAGCCATGTCCCGTTTCATTCCCGTCCAATGATAATACCTTTTTAGATCTCGGTACATCTTGGTCGACCTTGGATGAATCACCAACTTTGACTAATGTGCTTCCTTAAGGATCTCTTCCCGTAATCCCTGATCGTTTGGAACACACACTCGGTCATGAATCAGAATCGTCCCATTATTAAAAGTCTAGTATTCGATATTATCGTTCTCTGCTACCTTGTTTCGATTCTCATCCTTTTCTTGAGCAATCTATACTCGACTCAACAAATCTGCTTTGTCCGATGCACCCAAGCCCATGGGTTCTTCTTCCACCGTTAAGGGTGATAGACTAAACGTCCCGACCATGCTAATCATCCCTTCCATCTCTTTATCTGAATCCACGTCTACCATTTTCCGACTTAGGGTACCCGCAACTAAGTTTACTTTAACCCGGATGGTAGTCTATGTTCATGTCATACTCCGCATATAAGTTCCATCCATCATTGTTGCCTTAAGTTCAAATCCGGTTGAGTGAAAATGTACTTCAAACTCTTATGGTCCTTGAACACTTGGACATTCCCATTCTAAAGGTAGGATCGCCAAATCTTCAAGGCGAAAACCACTACAGCCAATTCTAAATCATGAGTAGGGTAATTCACTGCATGTTAATTACCCTACTCAATTCACTGAATACTAACCAAGCTTAACACTACTTTGGTTATTCCATTAAATAATTTTATGATAAATTTAATTTGACGGAGAAAATTTGGAATCTAATTAAAAACCAACAAAGATTTAGTATTAGTTTCGGAAAATAATAAAACTGATGTTTAAAATGACTAAAATTTGAAAGAACAGTTTTCCCAAAAAGTATTATGCAACATTTTTAGAGACCCGAAGTTGATAGGAAAATCATATCATAATATAGTTTTAGGATTAGACAGAACAAAAACAATGGGCTAGAAAGAGGCCTATATCATTGGGCTTATGTAAAGAATTATGAAATGATATGCTGGTCTTGGTGTCGACATCTCATCATGCTGTCTCTCCTCGATTTTGCTCTGCTAAATCTACCATTAATTGGCCAAGAAGATCTGACAATAAATCATTGCTTTCTGACGACGCATCAGTGACAATTTCTCACGTGATGTATATGGGCTTGCGAGTAATAATAAATATTACCAATGGCGATGGGCCTTGCCTAGGGAAAAAAAGAAATGGGGTGAGAGAGGCTCGAACTCTCGACCTCAGGATCACTCAGTAGCTATGAGACCTACGCGCTAGCCAACTGCGCCACCACCCCCTTTGAACTACGGACTTAATTATACTTTATTATTCCAAAATTTACTTCTACCATTACTATGTCAATGCGGAAGGATTCAATTAATTAAAAAATTATCTTTGTGGTTTATGGATTTATTTCTAAACATCCAACAATAAAGGATATAGGATATATTTATGTATCCTCGACGATATACTTTTGGATTTGTTGTGATATTGGATATTGATTTTGGTTCTAGAATTTCTTTTGAAATATCGATTATAACGACTCCAACCGAGTCAAATTCTACCACATTATGAACTGATATTAAGATTATTATATAAGATATATAAGATTTTATCTTTACAATATCATGCATAATTATATTTACCTTAGATTTACGAGCTTAGATATTTAATCCTATCACTGTTTATAGATAAATCAATTTTGTATTTTTTCATCACTATAATTTCTAGTTATTCTTTTTTTTTTAATTCGTTTTGTTAAACAAAGTTCATTAGTACTATATATTAAAGGATTCGGTGTAGTCCACTTGACTTCAATCTAAAATTTTGTAAATTTGTTACGGTTTACGTTGGTTTATCAATTGTATATAAATATACCATATTGTAATTCTTATTCTCCTTTCTATAAAAAAGAACATCAAATCATTTAACAACTGTAAGCGCATCAGCATTGGTGAACCCCATTGGGGTTCACCAAAAAAGAAAAAAAAACAAAAAAAAACAAAAACACAGAGCCAATTATACGCCGCCACGTGGTGAATCCGGGCCTCAAAGGCTCTTAATTAAGAACCGGGCCGCTACGTGGCGGCCTCTGATTGGTTCCGCGTTTTTGCAAAAAAATTTTTTTTTTTTTTTTTTTTCCCTAAGAACACCACCCCTAAGAACTCCTAATGCTGATGCTCTAACGACTCTAAGATTCTATTATTTCGTGGTTGTACATTTGTCTCATCATAAACTCTTTTTTAATTTATTTTAAATGTATCATAAACCCTAAAGTCGTAGGCCGATATATATTGAAGTAATAAAATAACTATTTGTTAGGGCATCTCTAACTACATCATTATTATTTTTTGTCAAGTACTCTATTGGCTTTTAAATCCCCTCCTACTATTGCAGGTAGGGGGTTTGATCCCTGTGCTTTGAAGATTTGTAAAGTGACTACACCACTGTGCCACCTGTCCTCGACAACTACATCATTATTTTAGTGTTGAAATTATACTACATTGACACACTAAAACTTTTTTTATTTTAAACCATAACACTAAGTATCACACTAAAACTTATATTTTGTTATTAAAGTTTTTTTACGTAATAGTTTTTTCTAAACACTTATTACTTTTATAGTTCATTAATTAACATAACATTAAAATAAGTATTAACTAAAATATTTTTGAAATCAAACTGATTTTTAGTTTTGTTTGGCTTAATTTTTTAAAATTTAGTAGTTATTTAAGTACATATTTTGTTTACAACAATTAATTACTATATTAAATAACAATATAAATATATGCAATTGTAATTATTGATTACTTTAAATAATATAAACGTAAATAAAAAGACGAAAAAAATGTAAATAAAACGTTGAGTTGTTGCGTTCCCTCTATGACAAACGTAATTGGTTACGTTTCACATTCGAATATATATATCAAAATAATATAAAATGAACATAAAGCATATTTGATGCAAATATAATATTATTTTATTTTTACAGTTTGCTATTAGTAACGACACTAATTATAGTATAATACTGTAGCAAAAAGGAAAAATACCTTATAATAATATAAATATAATATTGGGTTAGAGAGAAAAAACTATAAATTTAACATTAAAAGATTATAGAGTTTACAAAGTGTTTATATACAGTTTACCGTTAAATTGGTTTCTTAGTTTAAATTTTATAAGGTCTATCTAGTTTCGATTGAAATGTATATAGCAAACCAATAAAAAACTGACAGAGCTAAGAGTATGATTAATGGTGGAACCTTTAAGGGGTTTTTAACCACAAATTTTTTTTTTATAAAAAATTAGAAAAATGAACCAATCAGGGTTCGCCACGTGGTGAACCCGACTCTTAAATAGACTTTTTTATAGAGAAGAATGACAGGAAGGAAATCCACGTGGAGAGATGTGGTAGTTCATGATTCTCTTCTTTTCAACCAATCCAGCTGTCTCCTTTTTTGCCACGCTGGTTTAACGGCCCCACTTTTTCTTATCCTGTCCATTCCAATTTTTATTATTAAGAACACCTGTAATGGAAAATTTGGGTGTCCTAACCAAAAAAAAAAAAAAATGAAGCCAATCCGGGTTCGCCAGACCCCTAAGGGGTTCTCCATTACCGGTGCTCTAAGATTCTTAAAAGTTCCTCCACAAAAAAATAACAATAAAATAAAAAATAATATCTTTTTACTATAAAAATCTTTCTAAATTTTAGGAACTTCATCCATAGCCTATTAATAAGAATTCTCGTACTTTTTCAAAAAACTTTTTTAATAAAATATTATTATTTAATATTTTATTATTATTTTTTTGATGAGATAGTCTTGTGAGAAACTCCCATTATAGATAGTATAAGACTATCAATATAATATAAATACTTTTTTACTATAACTTAGTTTGAGAATCCTATGCTAATTTTGTTATCTATTGGTAAAACACTCACTAAGTCTCTCATTAAATCTTTCATTAATAAATTTAAGAGAATTTTATGAGATAATATATTGGGTGATTTGCTAGATTAAAGCGAAATTAAGTATTAATTATTGAAATAGAGTAAATGTTTGTAAATTACTACAATAATTTTTTTAAATTTTATATATACCATTTTGCCATTTTCTAATGAGGAAAAAAAATAATTACGAAAATACCATTAATGAAATCTGCCACGTAAGTGATCAACTCTACCACACTAACAGAGAGTTAGACTTCCTGCGTAGTAGAGTTAAAGTATGCTTAGTAGAGTTGACATGAATGAAAAATCTTGCATAGTAGAGTTGAAGTGTGCTTAATAGAGTTAGATTTCCAGCGTAGTAGAGTTGATGTTTGCGCTTTAATCAACTCTACCACACTAACATAGTGCAGTATGGTAGAGTTAGACTTCCTGCGTAGTAGAGTTAAAGTATGCTTAGTAGAGTTGACATGAAAAATCGTGTATTGTAGAGTTAGATTTCCAGCGTAGTAGAGTTGAAGTGTGCTTGGTAGAGTTAGATTTCCAACGTAATAGAGTTGATGTTTGCGCTCTAATCAACTCTATCACACGAACATAGTGCAATATGGTAGAGTTAGACTTCCTGCGTAGTAGAGTTGAAGTATGCTTAGTAGAGTTAGATTTCCACCATAATAGAGTTGATGTTTTCGCTCTAATCAACTTTACCACACTAACAGAGTGCAGTATGGTAGAGTTAATTTTGAAAACCTAGCCTACTTCCGTACTAGAGCTTAAATTACGAATTTACCCCTAAATTATTAGCTCATCTGCCGCACATCCAACTGATTCCTCCATAAGTGACGCCATTGTAACTTTCTTGAAGCTCCTTTACTTCTTCCAAGCTCCTTTGCTTTTTCTGTTTATGTTTGGATCTATGGATCATATCATTTTGGTTTATGGAATTTGGAGTTTTAATGAAACGCGATGGATCTTTTCGGTGGACCAGTCCTACGGGTGTCAGATCATAGGCATTGTTGAAGATTTAAGGCTCGATGAATTTCTAGAGATGGTTTATGCCAATTTTGGTTTGGATGAACATTGTCATGAGGTAAAACTAAGCTACATGCCAAATGTAGTCATTCATTCGTAACCAAAAGATACTCCCCCTGTAACTGTAAGTAACGATAGACAATTGCAAGTATTTGTTTCACAATTTCGTTAAGAAGTAATGCGTCTATGTGTTGAAATTTCCACTAGATCTCGTGTATCATCGAGTTTCCCTGAAAAAGGTTAGTGTAGTAACGGTAAAGGAAACAGTGACGAGAAATTCCATTGTAAGTTGGAGAACAATGATGCCTCGTATAATAGAGTTAACCCTTGGTGTAGTACAGTTGCTCCGTCATGTAGTAGAGTTGATCCGGTGTTTGGTAAAGGTGGACCAAAGAATGAGCGTATACCGGAAAATGTGAAACATGAAACTGAACATGCTGAGGACGAAGATGTGGAATTCAGATTCGACTGTTGCGATGATATGGATGGCGCAAGCTCGAATGATAATTATATTAGTGTGCGTAGAAAATCGAAGGAAAAAGAGAAGAAAACAAACTCGTGTAGAGTGTAATTACTGACCTTTTTATGAGCTGCATTTTTTATCGAGTTGATCAGTTCTAGAAACGCCACTCTTCCCCATGGATGCCTCTCGAACATCTCAAAATCTGCAACGAACTTCGCAGCACTAAAAGGGAGCCTACTATTTGTGTGGCAACCATAAACTCCTACATTCAAACCCACTAGCAAGCGCACCATCTTCCTTTTCTCGAAAGAGCACCCTCTACATCTCCCCAGGAGGTCTTTTAACTCTATCCATTTAGGGCCTTCACCAACCCCTAAACTAATATCTTCCCAAAGCTCTCTGTGGGCAACATCTGCCACATTTGAAGCATCCTCGAAGTTACTGCAATTAAGCTGTGTTATTTCCGCAAACTCGTGCAGAGAAAACCTCGTAGGCCGAGACCCAAACATCACCCATATCTCGTACTTCTTCTTAATCACTAGTTGATTCATCAACATGTACAGTATATGCCTCCCTATAAAGTTGTAGTCAGAGTCTGCTAACTTCAGAAAAATGCCTACACAAGTGTTCTCCTTTATGTCTACGTAGGCATCCTCACCAATACCCTTGATCATATTGCTGATGTTTTTAAGATTGCAGAAATGGTTGATGCTTCGATTCTTCATCACTGCTAGACCGTGTGTGAGAACCTTCTTCAGGTACTTCTTGTCTACCATATCTAAAGATGAAAACAAACAATAAACATTAAAAAACCCAACTCCATTACAGGTTAATAAACTCTACTACACGAAACTCAACTCTACCACACTACAATCTAACTCTACCGAACGTCAGACTAACTCTACTACATGGAACTCAACTCTACCAACGTTAGACTAACTCTATTACAGTACAACCAACTCCACCACACTATAATCTAACTCTAACAAACGTCAAACTAACTCTACCAAATGTCAGACTAACTCTATTATAACTATACTACACTACAAGCCAACTATACCAAACGTCAGACTAGCTCTACTACACGGAATCCAAATCTACCACAGTACAACCTAACTCTACCACATTACAAGCCAACTCTACCAAACATTAGACTAATTCTACTACACGGAATCCAACTCTACCACACTACAAGCCAACTCTACCACACTACACTCTAACTCTACCAAACGTCAGACTAACTCTACTACACGGAATCAAATTATACCCCACTACGACCTAACTCTACCAAACGTCATACTAACTCTACTACACTAAGTATATCCTTACTACACTAAGCCTAACTCTACTTCACCCTTACCCTCACAACTAATTACGAATTATATCACATTGACTCAGACCGGGGAAGAACACTACTTGACAAATACAGAAGAAGAAGATGAAGAACAAAAACCCAAATGTCGCGAAATTGATAAACCCAATGTCTACGTAAACCCAAAACCCAAATGCCCACACGAAAAAGAAGAAAAAGAAGAAGAGGAGAAGAGGAAGAAGAAAATAAGAAACTTACCCTTGATAAATAAACAACATGATAATGAAGACGACGAGTATGAAGAACAAGAAGAAGAAGACAACGAGTATGAAAAACAGCGAAGAACACGTTGAGTAAGAAGACGAAGAAAAGAAAGAGAGTTTAACGACGACGGTTTACAATATAAGTTTCTTTTTTTTTCTTTTGTGAAATTAACCAGAGAAGAAGAAGAAGAAAATAGAAGAAGAAAGCAGTTTTTTGTTTTAATTGTGTAATCGTCATTACACCCTTGATACTTTCTTTTTTTTGGAGAAAAACTATTTTAGTAATTATAGTATACTTTTGCTCTATTTGAGCAATTATCTCTAATATATTTTATAAATATCAATATGCACTTATGAGGACGGTATCTTCAGTTAGACTCCAATTGCATCTTGCTTCTCTACTATCGGTTGTGTTTTGAACTTGGTTTGTATCATCACTTTCTTCACCCATATTACTTATTGGGTACTATATTGTGGAATTTCTGGTGGACTCTTTTGGTTTAGGGCTGAATCAAAGAGAAAATGATTTGTTGTCTTTCCTTCTTGTAGAGTATTAAATTTGTTAAGAAATAAAGTGGACTATTAGAATCCATGACAAAGAAAGAGAGAAAAAAAGAAAGAAAATACTACTATGGTAAAGAAAAGACTATTATGGTGTGTGAAAAGATGACATCTATATATAAAAGAAGAAAATAATAATTATATATGTTTTAACCATATATTTTTAGATTTTATTTATTATTTTATTAATTTTGTTTTTAATAAGTAAACATAATATTTGTATATAAATTAAATTTATACATAATGCATCTTTTTAGATAGATAATTTTATTTTATAATTTTTTAAAAATAAAAAATAAAAAATAACAGTGTATAAATGATTTATTTACTTTTTAAACTATATGAAATTGAAATTATTATAATATAAGTTGAACTATTTATAAATGGGCATGTGTCACATGGGAGAGAAAATTATGGGATTCTCCTTAAATTTTTTTTGTCCTAATGTTTTGGTTATGATATTTGCTAACTTTGTATTTGTTGGTGCATAATTTGGTAAAATGTTCTTTGTGAAAATCCCATATCTCTTAAAATAGTAGCCAATTTCAATATGCTTAGTGTATTTGTAGAAAACAGGATTTGAAGCAATGTAGATAGCAGATTGACTGTAACAAAGCATCTACATTAGTGTGGTATATTGGACACCTAAGTCAACAAGCTACATTTTAGTCAAATAAGCGTTTGGGTGAGATATGACATGGCCTAGTATTCCATTTATGCAGATGCTCACGTCTGCTGTTTTTATGTTTTCCACATGACTGGTAAAGATCCCAACTAGAAAAAATAACTTGTAACAGAACAACGAGTGATTGGGCAGCTTGCCCAAACCGAGCCACACCAACCGGTTAAGGTAAGATCAATGTCTGACTGTAGAAGAATGCCTTGAACAAGAATGGATTTTAAGTATCGAACCACTTTACACGCATCTTCTCACTGTTTCTCTCTTGGTTCTTGCATAAACTGAGCTAGAGTGTGTACAACATACGAGATATTAGGGCAAGTGACTTTGAGATAAATCAGTATTCCTACAAGTTTGTGATACTGTTTCAAATCAACGTAAGAATGACATGTCAGATAAAGCTAATATGTGATTTTGTGGCAATGGAAACGTGACCGATTTGGCTCCTAGAAGACATGTTTCTGCTATATTTTTCAAAGCGTATTTGCGCTGGAAAAGATAGAAACATGTGTCATTTCTATATACTTTGATCCCCAAGAAATATTTAAGTGTTCCGAGATCGTTTATGTGAAAACATGTTGAAAGGCAATCACTAGATCATCGACATATTCTAGGATCCTCAAAACAACCCTATTTTTCGTGTAACTAAACAAACTATAATCTCTTTTGGATTCAATGAAACTATAGGATAAAAGAGTCATGGATAGTTTTTCAAACCAGCAGTGAGGTGACAGTTTCAAGCCATAAAGATATTTTTGAAGAAGGCACACTTGGTTTGGTTTTGATGAGGTAAAAGCCGGAGAAAGTAACATGTAAACCTCTTCTTTTAAATTAACGTAAAGGAATGCATATGAACATCAATTTGGTGGACTTTATAACCACAACCACAACCACCTGCTAAACAAAGAAACATCCTGACAGTATCTATCTTAGCCACATGTACAAACCTTTCTCCATAATTGTCACCTTCCACCTGCTAATTATTTTCCGTTGCAACTAGTTTGGCTTTGTGTATATTTAAAGTTCAATCTGCCTTGTATTTAACTTTGAATACCCTGTGAGACCAAATTGTTATTTTTCCTTCTAGTAAAATCATAACAAAGTACGTGTGATCAATTTCATGAGCTCCAATTTCATCAGATATAGCGTTACACCAATGCTCATCAGACAAAGCTTCCTTCAGATTTTTTGGTTCATCAACATACAAAATTGTTGTTTGAAAGGCTTGATGAGCCTTAGAGAACTTCTCATCTGACAAGTATGAAATAAGAGAAAATCTAGAAGTCGAATCTAACTGAAGGGTAGCAGAACTTACCGAATTTGTAACATAATTTTTCAGATTCACTGACTTAAATTTTGCATGATGACCTTGTCGCAGCGGCGGACGATGTCGGTTCTCGTGGTGGAGGAACTTCCACCGGTGAAGAAGGTATAATGTCAGTAGAAACATATGTGTCCATCACATCCATCGACTAAAACTCTGTATAAGGTTTTGAAATCGGCTCTAGCATCACAACATCACGTGAGTTGTCTAAGGTGGATCATTTTGTGTTTCATGGACAGTTATGGGCTGATTAGTATATGGGCTTGGATTATTGGAAGCCACCAAATCCAAGTCATCTTCTTCATTATTTTGTTCCTCTTTTATATTTGTCGAAAACAAAAATTATGTCTCGTGGAATTGAACATCGCGTGAGATAAAAAAATTGTCTCTGATCCAAATCAAATAACCAACCCTTTTGTTCGTGTGGGTATCCAACAATAATACAATTTCGAGACTTAACTGCAAATTTATCACCTTTTGTATTCTAATTGTGAACATAAAGAAGGTTTACAATTACTCTAAGATGTTGAAGAGAAAGGAGGAGTGTCATGAAACAACTCATAAGGAGTTTTTCCTTGCAGTACTGCAAACAGTGTCCTATTAATCAGATAGCCGGCAAAGAGGATACATTATCCCCATAATTCGATCGGTAATGAAGCCAAAAATTGCAGAGCACATGCAATATTGAGAAGTGCTTGCGTTCAAACTGGCCATTCTGGTTTGGTGTTCCCACGCAGGAAATTTCATGATGTATACCTCTATCCCGAAAAATCTACGACAAACACATAAACTCAGACCCGCTATTGCTTCTCACAATTTTGACTGTTGCATCAAACTGCTTTTCAATTGAGCAAGTGAAGTTGTGTTTTCTTTTTTGTGATCATCAAATGAATCTAAACGCTTCGAGAACAATCATAAACAATTGTCAAAAAATATCTTACAGCGGAAAAGGAAGGGATATGATACGGATCGAAACATCACAATAAATTTTTTCAAAAATCTTATACAATTGTTTTCACTAATGGGAAAAGAATCTCGTGTCTGTTTGGTGTGATAGAAGACATCACATGCTTTATTAAAAACATCAGAAACTGAAATACCAAGAAAAGAGATTAACATTTTTAGAGATGTGGGTGTTATATGGTCGTGCCAAAAACTTGGATCGTCAATTGTTTTGGGTTAAGCGCTGCCACATATTCCACACCCACAAAATAGAAAGTCACGTTCCATCGCTTACCCATTTCAGTCATTATTCTGGCAATGCAGTCATCTGATTTTGATTTTGCTAACTACAATAATATATATTTTTAAAATATGTATTCATGCTGAGTGGAATTAATGATATATTTTTCATAAAATAGGAAAAGAAAAAGAAAAAAGAGGGGATGGTGGTAATAGAGTGGGTGCATGCGTGCGGGGGACTAAGTAAAAGCTGTTTATCTGCTCATTTCATGTGATCTTCTCAATTCTTTTGCCTCCACTTTCGCCTATTATACAACCCTTTACAGCAATATTTAGCCTTATTTAACTCCTTTTACTATTTCTTTAATATTTTATTCGATACTTTTAGTTTCTTTGGGTAATAATTCCTTCTTCAAAGTTTTCATTGTATATGTATATAATCTTCAATTAACTACCAAAACGTATATATTATTTATCATATCATGGTATTGAAATATTTCACTTAATATTATGATGTTTAAGTTATGTAGTACCGTGTCTATATGATTGAGTTTGGGACATTTGACCCAAACCACAAAAAGTTAATTTTAGTAAGCCACATTTAAAAAAAAAAGTTCATGTTATTTTTGTCTAAAACTAAAAAACTATATATTAGGATCAAAACTAAATAAAAAGCCACATATTGAATATATTTAACATATTCTCAATTTTCTGTTTTTATTCTCAAAAATCTCAATTTTCTTTTTCTAAAGTGTTTACATTTTTTATTTTTTTCTTAAATCCTTTTATAGATTATTGTAAAAGACTTCATCAGTATTCACCAAAAACACAAAACTTAATTTTAGATTTAATTATACAAACTCCAAGTATTTTTTTTAACATACTAAATGTTAGGATTTTGCCAAGAGACTATAAGAGACTTATTGAAGTATTGGAATTTTTGAAGACAATGGAAGGTTTTTTATCCAAATACTTAGATCGCTTTTCGAATATTGTTACAATCCCTGTTTCTGTCGCTTCTGCATAATTTTTTTTAAAATTGAAATTGCTAAAGTTTTATTTTCAATCAACTATGTCATAAAAATATTGAGTATTTGACTATTATATTTATAAAGATGGAGTTAGTTTGACAACTTGATTATGTCAGTTTAGTAAATGAATTTTTAGAAGAAAAGGAAAAAATTATTGTATAGAATATTTTTACTTTATTATTATATTTGAGTTTTAAAAATTTAAAATTTTTTATTTACATTGATAATTATTAAGTACTTCCTCTGTTTTTATATAGTTGATGTTTTACATTTTTCACACATATTAAGAAAACATTAATTATTTTACTTTTTCTAAATAAAATATGTTTTTCACAAATTTCAACATAATCTAACCAATCACAAATAAATATGCAGAATTCAAATAGTCAAAAACACTAAAAACACATTAAATTTTATCTAGAATTTTTAAAACATCAATTAAAATGAAGCAAATATTTTTTCTAAAACATCAAGTAAATAAGAAAGGGAGTAATAAATATCATATTTTTTTGTTCCTTCTAAGTTTTAAATAGGCTAAACTAAGGGATTGACCGGGCTACGGCCGGTTTTTGGTTTAGAAACATTTATGTGTATTTTATTTGTTGGGTAACTTGTCAAATTTTGTGATTAATGTTGTATTTCTGGAATGAAAGGTATGTAAATCAGAAAGGAATAATTTTATTATTATTTGGAATGATAAAATTAAAGATATGTTGCTCTACATATTGGACAATTTTTATTTGCGTTAAGCCAACTTATTATGCAATCATGGTGGTAGATGTGGTTGCAGGCTAGATTATTAATGACATCTCGTCCTTTGAATGTTTGAAGGCAAATAATGCAATTTTTTAGTTATGACTTATAGTTATGAAGCAGACTTCAATCAGGATTCTGGTCTGATTTTATTTATTATTTAAAGATCAAAAGTACATGTGTGAAATTATTTGAAGACCATACTTATAATATTATCTGAAGAACGATTTAAGAATATATCTTTTATGAAGTAGTATTTATTCATAAAATTATGACATTGAAGTATCCAAATTGCATAAGATGTTATCATTTTATAGTTTTTATAAATTAAGAGAAAGGGAACAAATTCTAGATATTATAATTATTAGTTGGATTAACTAAACGGAAAAATGACATGTATATAAGATATTCAACCCAATTATTTTGGATAGTATAAAAAATAAAAATAAAAAGTAACTATGGACATTCAAAAGTGGTGAATATGTATAGTTTCAATAGAAGATTAAACAATTTCATCACTGTAAATCAACCAACGTGTAATATAGACATTCAAAGGTCTTTCGAATTCGAATAACGAAGATTAAGTTACATGTTATATAGTATTTGTTCCATAAATATATTTAACATGTAAAACAAAACCTTTATTTTCAAAGATTTGTTTTAACAAAATCGGAATGGATTTAGTTAATAAAAAGAGATGAAGAATTGGATGAAGAAGAAGGTTCGATTTCAGGTAATCAGAGGGTTTTGATTTATGAATGAAAAAAATCTAGATATATAATAAACGGTTAAATATTAGTATTTTTTCCAAATATATAATAACTAAATTATGCTATATAAGCTAATTGATTATATAATATATTATGAAAATTGTTTATTCTAAAGAAATTTTATTTTAAAGAAACCTATTTAAGTTTTTTCTTTGACTTGGTTCATATTCAATTTAAGGTTTTCAAATATGTTAAAAAAAAAAGATAAATATAGTTCATCTTAACTTACAATAAATTTTTTGTTTCATGCAATCTCTTTATCAACACATTACTTACACCTTGGATTAGTGAAGCCATTTGCAGGTTTGTGTCATGATAGATCCAATAAACTTTGGATGACTTTATTAACGTACTGCGTATTCAACAAAACACAACATTTGGATAGTAATGAATATTGAGTGGAAGTAATTTTATAGAAATGTGATCTCATATTAGTGCAACGTTAAACCAAAAAAAGGGAAATAAGATGGAATTTGTGAATAGTATGGAGGGAAAGGAAATTGAAAAAACTTGTAACATTGAGAATGATTTTAAATTAAATCAAAGAAACAACTTGTAATGTGAGGTGAATAAGCTGGTGTAGTTGTCTAGACGGGGGCGCTTCTCGTTCTTCACGTCTTCATCGAATATTTCGTTTGGATGTGTATTCCGAGCCTTGGAAAGAATTGCACAGTCAGCAGATATGGAGTTGTTTATTCCGGACGCCTCGTCGTTCAAGCCAACATCGTTCGGAATAATACGGGAGACAGTGAAAGTTTGACGTGAAGCTTGGAAGTTGTACATTGACACTTTGATATGAAATTTGCAAGTTTAGCCAATAATGTGTTTTAAACTTTATGAGTTTTAGTTTTTAGTGCTTCATTGTTATCATCTCCCTGGGTAAAAAACTAACAATGTTTGATTATTACTTGGAAGAGAAACTTTTGTGATTAATTTCACTAACATTTATCATTTTTAAATATATTGTGGATCAATGCCCATTTAGTTTCCATCAATTTTTTAATAAAACTAAGCTTAAATGTAGAGTGTGAGATGTTTAAAAGATGAAACACTAAGTGAGTTATTTAGGAATTGTTTTAGAAAATTTATGCTGACATGACATCATTAAAAAAGATTAAAAAATCTGATGTGGATGGCTTAAGAGGTCTCAAAACCTTCATTTTATTAGTATAGAAGTTGAGTCATTTATAATAAAATAGTTTTTTTTTTTTACCACTAAATTGCAGTATTTTGATAAGTTAGTTTGTTTGATTATTCTTAAATAATATGTAAGTTTAGGTTTTACTACGTAAAATATTATTTATCAGTTTGGTCATTTTTAATTGGTATTCAGATTATGGATAGTTTATTAAGTAAAAGAATATCTTTTTCATATTTTTTAAAAGAATCGCATTTTTTTTGTTTGGTAATTTAGATAAATAGAAATTTGAATAGAAATCCATATTTCTATATATATATATATATATTTATTAAAACTCTTATCTTCTAATAATTTTGGCCATACGATACGATATATTATACTTCTAATCAATATATTGGTTTAGTATAGATTACAATATAACATAACTTAATTTGATGTGAGACATTTGAATGTCAATATTATAGTAATCGCTACTACGTCTACCAATCCTTTAAAAAAAAATATTTTGCTAGAACATCAAACCTAAGTAGTATTATATATAAGTTGAGTCATTTATAATAAAATAGTTTCTTTTTCTTGACCACTAAATTGTAGTATTTTGATAAGTTAGTTAGTTTGATTATTCTTAAATAATATGTAAGTTTAGGTTTTACTACGTAAAATACTATTTATCAGTTTGGTCATTTTTAATTGGTATTCAGATTATGGATTATTTATTAAGTAAAATTTTTTTTTTCATATTTTTAAAAGAATCGTGTTTTTTTTTGTTTGGTAATTTAGATAATTTTGGCCATACAATACGATATATTATACTTCTAATCAATATATTGGTTTAGTATAGATTACAATATAATATAACTTAATTTGATGTGAGACCTTTGAATGTCAATATTATAGTAACCGCTACTACGTTTACCAATCCTTTAAAAAAAATTATTTTGCTAGAACATTAAACCTAAGTAGTATTATATATAAGTTGAGTCATTTATAATAAAATAGTTTCTTTTTCTTGACCACTAAATTGCAATATTTTGATAAGTTAATTAGTTTGATTTTTCTTAAATAATATGTAAACTTAGGTTTTACTACGTAAAATATTATTTATCAGTATTCCGATTATGGATAGTTTATTAAGTGAAAAATATTATTTCATATTTTTTAAAAGAATCGTATTCTTTTTTGTTTGGTAATTTAAATAACTCTTCTAATAACTTTGGTCATACGATACAATATATTATATTTCTAATCAATATATTGGTTTAATATAGATTACAATATAATATAACTTAATTTGATGTGAGACATTTGAATGTCCATATTATAGTAAGTAATGTGATTAAGTAAATAATAATTGTCTTTTGATTTTTTTAATTAAAAAATAAAAAATTTCTAAAATATAAGTTGATGTGGCAAGAAGATAAGAGTAATGTGACAAAAAGATAGAAGTTTTAGAAAATAAGTTGGATGACTTAAGAGTTCTCAAAACCTTACTTTTATTAGTATAGATACGTATAGCTTATCCAATTTCATATCTATCGTATATAATTTTTGAACACTTGCTTACCGGTTTCTAGCAGATTTTGTAGTCTAACTATATATATTGACGTCTCTTTCATATCTATCGTATATAATTTTTGAACACTTGCTTACCGGTTTGTAGCAGATTTTGTAGTCTAACTATATATATTGACGTCTCTATACTATTAATTAGTCTATTTTATAAACAGGATGTGAAATCCTAGAGAGGTATATAATACTAAAACCTCAAAAATATCTGTTAACCATATATACTCTCTCTCTCTCTCTTTTAATGTCTTGGTGGATATAGCTGTGACTGCCACTAATCATGAAAAGTAATCATTATGAATATTTAACACTTTATCTAATATTTAATTGATAAAACACTTACTTTACATACTTTGGTTAGGAATAATTAAGGGAAAAATCTAAATTATATAATACTTTTAAATCAGATTAGAACGAGAGTTTAGATTTTGGTTCACAGTACATGTTGAGTAAGGATCTTGGTTTCTAGTTTTGGAATTTAGTTTAATAATTTTCTTAGAAAATTTCTATCGATATTTTGATTAATAAAGTATGATTTATAGTTCAAAATCTATATATATAATCAATAATTAGATCATTTACCATCAAACTAATAAAAATTTGACACAGTAGTATATTGTAATTTTAAAATATACACAGTCATATAGACTATTTCTTGACTTTAATATAAAATATAAATATATAAAAGGAAAAGTATTTTTCTCCCTATGAATTTCTCTTTAAAACCATTCTAAATATGTTTATAAATCGGTTAATTCTATCCGTTAATTCGTGAAAAAATATGAATGATACTATGTTTTAAAATTCGGCTAATTCATTTGCGACCGCCGCTATTGTTAATCAGTATTTGAAATATAATTTTGGTCTAATTTTTTGTGAATATTTTTGTGGTTGATTTTAACATCGTGATGTAAAAACCTTGATCTGAAAAAGCTTATGTGGTAGGTAAAACTCTCTGTCATCTGGAAATATACCGTCAATTAACGGATTATCTACCTGCAGAATCACAATCACAATATACTAATTAAAAAAAATAAAAGCAAAGCGAATATGGTATTTTAATGGAGGATACAAAAGTTGTGGAAGAGCTATAATGTTAAAACCTGGCAAAAACTAGAGACAGCGAAGACATACTCAGTGCTTGCCATGTCACTCTTCTTACAAAACCCCAACAATACTAACATCTTCTTACATTTATTCACTTTTCCCTCGTGTAGGGTTGGAATCACCAAAACGGCATCGTTTAGAGTTGCAATTTGCAACAACAAAAGAATAAACAAAAATGAAAAAGTCGTTTCTGAGGCATTTGACGATATAAAGAAGCTAACTTTCCCTCATTTACAGTCTTTTCTTCTTTTCTTTCTTGGCTGATGATTTAATTAGACAGACCCCAATTCATATATTCATTCATTCATTTAATTTATTCAATTTCAGTATTGTTATCGGCATATATCTATCATCAACAACCATCATCATCAAAGAATCAAACAATTCATGTCTAATACAAGCTATTACCGATCACCGTTCGGAGACACGACCTATACCAAAGTGTTCGTTGGTGGTTTAGCATGGGAGACTCCGACCGATGACATGCGTCGTTACTTTGATCAGTTTGGTGAGATTCTTGAAGCTGCCATCATCACCGATAAGACCACTGGAAAATCTAAAGGCTATGGTTTCGTAAGTTCTTTCTTTTCTTTTTCTCTCAACCATTTTCATTTTTTCAAGTCCTGCCACGTCATCTAGCCGTGGTTCAGGTCACGTTTCGAGACCCGGACTCAGCGACCAAAGCAGTCGCCGATCCGAATCCTGTGATCGACGGACGAAAGGCTAATTGCAATATTGCCTCTTTTGGACGGCCTCGACCATCGACTCCTCATGGTTCGTTAACTAAATACATTTTCTTTGAAATGTGAAAACTATGATGATCAATATTTTTTGATGGGACTAATCTATATTTTCTCTTGAGAAATTAACAAAAACTAGTACGATGATGAATCATATGTTAGTTTGTAAGATTTTCATCGTCGTCAAAACAATTTAATATTCTTTTTAATGGGTTTTCTATGATATGAATACAAGGAAAAATGCTAATGATTTGAGAATTTTATGTAATCATATATATTATATTAAAAAGTTGTCATTACTTTGATGAGGTAGGAAGAGGACAAGGAGGAAGCCCTAATCAGTATCAAGGAGGAGGACAATCAAGCTATACCGGAATGGCTGCTCCGGTACCGCAAGCTGCGACTGCTCAGCTCATGTATCCACCATACGGGTACAAATAATAATGATTTAAAATGAAAATATAAATGGGTTTATTTATTTAAACCTAAACGGTATAAAGAAATTTGTATATTATGCTTAGGCAATGAAATGGTCCAATGCGATAGAAATGGTAAGAGACAGAAGATGATATTTAATGCTTCAATTTGTGCAAGTTGGAGTCAGCCTGTAAATATCATATTTATAAGATTAATACTTATATCATACTTGTCATATAAAAAGTATATATGTATATTGAAGATTAGCCTGGTCGGGCCAACATCGCAGTTGAACAATGGTAGAAAGTAAATATATGTGTCGATGAAATTTGCATGCACTAAATTTGTCGAATCAAAGTAGTCCTTTAAGTAAATTGTTTATGGTAATTTGGTGGATATTTATAGACTAACTTGTTTAGCAACATTCAATTCTCTTGTTTCAGGTACACCTACAATTCTGAATATGGGTACCACCAAGTCAGTCTCTCTCACTCTCTTTCTTCATATGACATACATATACATTTACAAACACCATGCAAAAGTATATACATTGACTAGGAAATATTAGATTATGAGTTCCAAATTAAAATCAATTGACAATGACTTGTGAGAAGCATATCTATATAGACTAGAGAAAAATTCTCTTTCTTTCCAATGTAGGATATTCTTACAAGAACATGACATCGTATCCTTGTAGCGAGTGAAAATTGGAATACATAGCATCTAGAAAGCTAGATAAGATTGGTAAAATGTTAAGGGAAGTTGTACATTAACGACGCAAGAAGAAATGTAGAGTAAAAAATGAAAGAACTCAAGATTGTTATGAAGTACTGTGATCATGTTGGTGATAAATAATGAAATGTAGTGAATTATTTACATGTAGGCGCTATACAACACACAACTCCAACAGGCACAATACTATCAACAACAAATGTACGGAGGAGGAGCAACATCACCATCATCATCAAACATCATGCCGTCTCCATTCTACTATCTTCAAGCTCCAAGCCCTAGACCTTATCCTCCTCAACATCAGTATCATCATCATCATCATCATCATCATCATCAGCAGCAACAACGTTTACCTTCTGCTTCTTCTTACCTAATTTACTCATCTAATATCGAGGGTCCTACTTCTTCTGATGTTCCAAGTTCCCAAGAGCCACAATCTTCTTCCAACGGTTAGTCTCAACGTCATTAATGTTTTCTACTCACATTTTCTTTTCTCAAACGACATCATTATATAACCACAATGCATGTCTAATCTACAAATGTTGTATTCATCATCATAACGAGATCTCTAGAGACCAGTAAGTACTAAATAAGACGAAATATAGGTTAGTGAGATGTGTATATAAATAAGAGTACGGAAGAGTGAACGAAATACCAAAAAGAGTGAATGATTGGGCACATATGATAATATATAATTGCATCATGTCCATGTGAGTTGAGCTGTCTATTTCTTATTTCCTTCACATCTGTCTATCTATCATGGGTCATGCATGTTTTATATATATTAGTATGTATATGTGTGTATGTAAATGTATAAACCACTAGTGTTTGCATGTGAGGTGTTTGCATGTGAGTTCTGCCACCTTTTTTTATATTATTGATTCTCAAGATCTATTCACAACTCACATTGGACCACTCTTAATTTAAGTAATTATCCACACTTTATTTGCGACCAAACAACTATAACTTATATATGTTATATATATATATATATATTAGTTAATATAATTATTCATTTTCTTCAGAAGCACCACAACACGAGTCAGGACAAAAAGGCGAGTTCGATCCAACTGATGCACCTGAAAGTACAAACACAAATGCCAGAGAGTTGACATCATCTTCATAAGATCAACTTCACCTTCAATTTGTACAATCTTTTGACATTTTAATTTTTCTTGCTCTTCATCCAACTAAGGAAAAATTAGAAAATGCTAATTCGTTTATTTTCTCAATCGACATGACTTTAACATGACTGCCAAAAAAAAGATGGCTCTATCTCTCGACTTTTGTCATGCTTTTCTTTTCTTCCTAACGGAATATTATAATAATATGTTGACTTTGATATATCAATTCATAATAATTCAACTTTATTTTTCGAAAATATTCCATTGTAATTTAGTTCTCAATTATACCATAGGACTAAATGATATATAGCATCTGAAAATAATTCAGTTTGTGAATATAACTTGATTATCTAAGCAAACCATTTCCTGGTATTTTTTCCAAGCAATTTTTTGTTGCTTTTACATATATAATACAAGAAAATAACCGATTCAACCATATATGTCAAACCGAATTTTCTCTGGTTATAATGATCCATGTAATAACTCTGATATCTGAAATTTAATTTCTCCACACTACATATAATAAAATAATTTTTTTATAATATAAATTTTATATTATAAATCATGTTTTGTTGATCTAATTGATAAAAAATTATATATGTCAATAATTAAATTAGTATACAGTATGTATAATAACTAATCTACTATATATATAGACTAAAATGAATTTAATCTTTGGTGGGTTTTTACAAAACGTATCGTTATATTATATATTTAATGTGTCCTATGTGATGTTACTCATATTTTGTCGGTTTCGAGCTCATTATTACAGTTATATCTGGGAAATTTCTCTACGTTTTATTGAGATTTCAGGTCAAAAAAGTTCAGAGTTGGAATCATGTTTGAATGTGGACTATGGAGAGGTTTGAAGCATTTTCCGTCATTCTCCACGAAATTAATGACCGATCGATCTATCAAAGATCGATCGATCATTGATCTCGAAGGATGATGCGCACGATCTGTAGTTTCTGAGAAGATCGACTCATTATCCAGGAGATCGATCGAGTACCCATTGCTCGATCGATCCTAGCCTTTCGCAGAAACCTAATTTCGCGATTTTCAGCTCCTGTTTTGGGCCATATAAATACTCTTTTTCCTATTCTTTTTAAGAGAGCCGTCTTTAACTTCTAAGAACGAAATTTTACAGAGTTTGAGAGTTTTGTATGCTAGGAAGAATATCTCTTCATACTTGAGAGAATTTCTAAACCCTTTTTATTCATTCTTTATGCATTTTCAATTTCAATTCATTATGATCTGCTTAAACTGCTGTTTTATGTCTGAGTAGATCTTAGATCGGATCTAGGGATTCTAGGGTTTTAGAATTCACTGTTGGGGAACGAATATGATTGATTAGTAGATGATTCTCCTTCTAATACTCGAATCTAATGTATAGATTAGCCTGATCCCTAGTCAATGATTTTAGGTTGTTAACCTTCCAAAAGATTGTTAAGAACTAGAACTATATTAGAAGAGCAATTCCTTCAATACCAACGAGAGTTGATGCTAGGTTGGATTGTGGGTAATTGAACCAAAACGATAAAGCCTATTTGTAATCTGAAACCAACGAGAGTTAGGACCTTTAAATTCTTGATAGAGGGGTAGATTCAACGAGAGTTGGTCTGCTTTTATTCATGTTCAAGCCGAGAAATAGATTAGAGTAGTTCCTGAATAGTTTTCCTGACAAGAATTCTAACTCTGTAATGAATACCCGACATCCGATTGTCTTAATTATTTGATTACATCCACATTTAAGTTGTTAGAATTCACTTCCTCCATTTGATTGATATAGCTTGCGACTCGATAGAAATTGAGAGTGTAACTTGGTTCTCCGTGGATTTGATCCCTAAATACTATTTCGTTTGCTATGCACTTCCAGTAGGATATAGGGTTAAAACTCGTAGTATCATTATACTGAGTTACTTTATAAACAATCTATAAGATATTGATAATAAAAGTACACCTAATTTACGTATAAATTTACTTACTTTACTAATACAATGTAAGATTTATATTAAGATAGATGATAACGATAGAACTATCCTTCGTAATTTCTTTGTCTGTTCTCTCCTTTATAACAAGATTGATAATATTTGTTGCTACTCTCGTCATTTTACAGTTCCCATCCCCAAAACTAAAAGCGGACGTTTGTTTCGAGGGTCCACGAATATATGTAATCTCATTGAAACTATTAATTTTATATCTAGATGAAAATTTGACATTTTCTTTAATCACATGAAATTTTTTATTGAGTTATTACCACATGAGAAACTGTATTAGATTGACAAATTGTACCACAGAAATTATAACTAGATGAAAATGTTGATTAGGGATATATCCACATTGTGTCAATATCCGTAAGTTATAACCCGTGAGAAAACTTATTTCCAAGTGAAAAACCTTGAATAGGAGAGATTGGGCCGCGGCAAAAAATTGGACAAACCTCATTGTGGGTCCTTCCCACTTCCCATTGGAGAAATTGATCAGCAATGTACGGCGGCTACTCCCAAAAGATAGAATAAATTTATTGAATTACAATATCACATCATTTGGTTTTGTAGTACATTTCAACAAATACCATCACCAGAGGACCTTGTTAACAACCATCTCAATATTCAATCTAGATGAACCACAGTTACGCTCCGTCGCTTTCTCCGCTAAGTTCCGCCACTCTTCCGCCTTCTCTCTCATTTTCTTTCCTTTCTCTCCATCCATCAACTCTCGAACCAACCCCTCGACCTCCTCTCTCTTCACATCTCCACCAATCTCCATCCCAACTTTCCATTCATCACAACAAAACTTACAATTCGTTTGTTGCTCTGCAAAAAATGGCCAACACACCATTGGAACTCCAGCTGAGAGACTTTCCAACGTCGAGTTCCAACCACTGTGTGTTAAGAACCCTCCAATCGCCGGATGAGAAATAATTTTCTCTTGAGGACACCAACTCGCTAGCATCCTCCGCTCTGCAGTCTCTTCCAAAAAGTCAGGTGGAACCATTGCTACATCTCCGGCTACTAAATCTGGTCTAATCACCCATATAAACTCTTTCCCTGTTGCAACCAAACCCCATGCAAACTCCACAAGCTGCTCCTTACTCATAACTGTTATACTTCCGAAGTTAACATACACAACACTGTTACGAGCTTTGGTATTAAGCCAATCAAGACAATTTGTTTCCTCTTTCCACAGATTTGAACCTAGTTGTCCAATCTCACTGTCTTCAGCCATATCTTGTTTCTCTACTAGATGGAGCGGTCCAATAGAGTAAACCGGAGGTGAAAGAGATTGCATAGAGTGGATGACGTCATGCTCAAGATCAACAAACGTGTTGAGAATAATAGCCGAAGCGCGTTTCGATCGCTCCGCTTCTCTAACGAGAAAATTAAGCATTATGTCGTCCGGATTAGTAGTACGGATGAAGCTAGGAATATCCTTTAGTCGAAGATTCTTCATCGATGGTATCCAATGAATAACCGTGTCTAGATGCTTCTTGGTCAAGTAACTCTCATCTGCGCGTTAACAAATTTATAAGTTATAACTTATAACTTTTAAGGTTTCTTCATTATAATTAAAGTTCAGTGTTAATAGGAAACTTTGATGAATTCAGACCCAGAAACCGGTTATTGTTGGCCTATAAACAGGCAGAATGTGGCTTATGATTTACACCAAAGTGGCTTTGAGGTTACTTTTCTTCAGCTAAGTCTCTTTGTTTTTTTTTTAATATTATATTTTTTTCAACAATTAAATTGACAATGGCCATCACCACCCTAAACTCACAAATAAACTCCAAATAATATTATAAATGATTCTCTGAAATCGGTCTTTGATGAAATAAGAGTAAAAGTGGATTTAACACTATTTGTTAAAAGACAATTTCCTTTTGAATTGATCTAGTTCTCAAATTTGATTTTTCTTGTTTTGCTATTATCATATTTGATTGCGTCAGAAAGTTTAAAGATTTACTTTCCGCTTTTTATGCACTTACAATTTTAAAGAAGTCGCTATATTTTTATCTGTTTTTAACTGACGTTAAAAATGTTATTCTTCACTAACTAAACATGTATTTAATAAAATTGAGAACTGATGTATATGTCAACTTTTTCATAATCTAATTATAATGATTCAGCTAAAGTTCAATGATTCTTTCACATAACATTATAATAAATTAAAAAGAAATTTTAAAAATAATTTTAAATTATGGATCAAGTTTTGTCGATCCAATAAATGACAAAAATAAAAAACCTACTGCATATTTAGATTATACTAATGTAAATATTATGGAGAATTTATTTAAAGTTGATATAAATAGATAAATATATACATTTAAAAATTAAAAAATTATCTTTTTTTTTTGTCAACTAGCCCAGACTACACCACTGGACCACCTGTTCTCGACATTAAAAAGTTATCTTAGAAATTAATAACAAAATAATAAATCAAAATATTATTACAATACTTATTTTAAGTAAAAAAGCAGAGCCAGCCATTTAGAGCAAATTCTCTCTCAATTTTAGAAAATTTTATGTTTAGAAGAGAAAATAAAGTAAATTATTGGAAGACTTAAATCTTTGGTTTAAGTTTAAGATATTTAAAAATTATTTTTTATTAAAAGTGGATAACAACTGGCCAGCTTATTAGCATGGGATTTGATTTTTAGATATACAAATGTAGATAACTTTTATACACTTACTACATGTCACTAAGCTAAATGTCACTTACAAACTAATTTTTATTATTTTCCAGTTTTAATACAAATTGTTATTGAGTATACCAAAATTATCTTGTAAATTAAATGATTTCACCATTCATATTAATTTTGTTAATCTCTGTTGATTAACTTCTAATTTTGGATTAGAATTCTATATTATATGTAAATTAATAGTTAATTTTGTTGGATAAATCACTTAACCACAAAATAAATTTGAAATAGTTAACAAAAAAGCTAGGATTAAAATTAGAAAGTCAAGAAAAATCAGACTTAAAAATTACAATTTTATTCTAAAAAGAGTCTGGTTAAAATATGAGTACGAAAGTGTAAAATTGAAGTGCAAAAACAACACATAAATGGCTATGATATTTTAAAAACAAAAAAAAGTTGAAAGATATCCCTATAGTGGATATAGCCAAACGTTGATTAAATGGTGACCTATTTTCTTGGAATTATGGTTCGACTTGATGACAATGACTTTATGGATTTTTAGTTTTTACGTTAAGTATAATATTATAGCACGGACTAATTCAGTAATTGAAGTGAAAAATATATACCTTTTAGTGGTGATAATCCCTTCTCGATGAAGAGATGATAGTGTAGATAAGCCATGAAACCACAAGCACTTGTGGTCCAAAACAGAACCTCCGGACACCAAGCTCCTCCGCAGCGTCAAGAGTAAAGCTCATACAACCGTCGGATACGATACAACTCACCGGAGGAACATCATCCCTCGCGTTGATCTGCTCAAGAAGCTCCTTGAACGGAGCGAGACTGTTCTTCATGGTGGACTCACATAAGGCAGGGACATCCTGCGTGGCGTCCATGTCTGCATCTGGTAGACCGTCAGGGATGGACTCGAACCGGAACGAAGGAAGCCCATCAAGTGCGTTGGGCCCACGAGACCGGAGGAGACGGTTGTGGTTGTAGACAGTGTTGACGAAAGTGACGTGAAAGCCTTTAGTGTAGAGGAGCTTAGCCACTTTCATCATAGGGTTGATGTGACCTTGAGCCGGGTAAGGCACGCAAACTACATGTGGTTTTTGTGCAGTTAAAACGGCATTAGATTCCATTTCATTCTCTGTTATGGTGGATGAAACTATGGTAGATCGAATATGTATTTGTGACGGTGAGATTCAGAATATTGATCTAAATATATATCATTAAAACCGAACAAGAGTCCAATTTAAAGAAATGTAGTTGGGACTCTGACTCTCTAGGAGTCGGCGAGACATGTGATTCTCGCTCGTTATTTATTAAGGACAAAACAAAATTCAAATTAGTGTGCCCTATCGTTTTATCTTGAAGCTGTCCTCATGCGGCCCTTCCCAGATCTTTTAAAGTTTGATAGTATAACTCTATTATTGGGTGTTGTGTGTAATATGAAGTTTTCTGTCTCAAATCTGATTCGAATACCATTGTTTATATATATTTCTTTAAATATTTTGATCGAAACATAAAAAGTTCTCAATAGATTAAAATAAAAAACTCTGAGAATTGTATAACAATTTTTTTTGTTATAATTATCTTAATTGTGAAATAAACTATAGCATCTCTGTTGCCTTCTCATATTCCAACCACCGTGCAAAACGAATCTTCTGATGGCTGAATGAGAAATAACTATTATAATGCTAAAATATCTCACATCAAATGATAATTATTTCATGGATCTTTCTAGTTATTGTCAATTAGTTTATATTCTAAAGTGCTTTAAGAAATATTTTCTCACAAAAGCGATTTACTATAATTGGTATAGTTATGACATTTTAAGATGATGAATTTTGATTATTTCAAATGGCTTATTATCTAATCCAATACAATATAGCTCTCAATGATTCTTGGACGTGGTGATTGCGACAGTCAAATCTAAGTCACATATGAAGATTTCTCATCCAGGCTGTTGAAGCAGTCTACCAAAAGGCTTGCTATTTGTTCAGAAAATAAAGAAATTAACTACGAATTGCGATATGTTGGTCAGTGAGATCCCTATCAGTGGGCCAATGAGAAAACTATATATATATACTGCTGAACCTTTCCATTTTCCTAGGCATGTTCATGTTTTACTTATGAACCTTACCATTTTCCTAGCCATGTTCATGTTTCAAGCTCAATCATCATTAAACTTATAGACCAAAATTACCTCTTATGAAAGCCACAAATCACTGCTCTCAAGCCAGAAGCTGTTAGGCAACCAGCTTCACCAGCTACTATCTTTGTTCGCAATGGTGACACAACCTCTAAAGTCGGAACTCTCAGGATCGAATTATGGCAGTGTACAGATTAACTGGACCGTTCTTGATCTTTGGTACATTGTCAGAAGAGGTCCTAAGTTATATTGCTAGCTTCAACACGTCTCATGAGATTTGTCAGCCTTTTGCTAAATTTTTTAATATAAGCTCGTTAGCTAGAGTTTTTGAACTAAAAAGAAAACTACAGATGATGTCAAACAAAGGCAATACGTTTCCTGCATATTGCATAGAGCACTGTCGACCCTGTATAAAATGATGCCTAAAACAATTTCGAAAATTGATGCCCTGTTTTTTTTTTCGATTAAACTAAAATCATATAATATTAAAAAGAAATATGTTTCCTACAAAAAGAAAAGACAAAAACTGAAACATTTACTACAAGAAAAAACTGTATTGGTACATAATATTTTGTCACAATAACACATATTTCGTCACAATTTAAATATATTATTATGACGTCGTGACAGTTTGTAAATGGTTACAATACAACTGTCACAAATATATATTGGTTACAAAAATGTCACAATGTAGTTGTGACGAATAAATCTGGTAACATTTTTTCACAAATCGTTATCGAATAAAGTAACAATGATTCATAACAAATAAAGTTCGTAGCAAAATTATCTATAAAATATCACAAATTATTACTAATACTTATAGTCACAATATAATTGTCATAATAGTTCAAAATTTCGTAGTGATTAGTCTTTTTTCAATGGAAGATAATTTTTTCAATGAAATAGAAGTCACAGAGTTTCAAAGGAGAATTTGTGAAATAGCCTAAATCCATAATTTAATTAAGTATCTGGCATATGTATTGATGTAATCTATACTAATAAAAGCAAGGTTTTGAGACCTCTTAAGCCATCCAACTCATCTTTTTCAAACTCCTATCTTCTTGCCACATCACTCCTATCTTCTTGCCACATCACCTTTTGTTTTAGAAATTTTTTATTTTTTAATAAAAAAAATCAAAAGACAATTATTATTTACTTAATCACATTACTGACTATAATATGGACATTCAAAGGTCTCACATCAAATTAAGTTATATTATGTTGTAATCTATACTAAACCAGTATATTGATTAGAAGTATTTAATCACATTACTTACTATAATATGGACATTCAAAGGTCTCACATCAAATGAAGTTATATTATGTTGTAATCTATACTAAACCAATATATTGATTAAAAGTATAATATATCGTATCGTATGGCCAAAATTATTAGAAGAGTTATCTAAATCACCAAACAAAAAAGAATACGATTCTTTTAAAAAATATGAAAAAATATTTTTTTACTTAATAAACTATCCATAATCTGAATACCAATTAAAAATGACCAAACTGATAAATAATATTTTACGTAGTAAAACCTAAACTTACATATTATTTAAGAATAATCAAACTAACTAACTTATAAAAATACTGCAATTTAGTGGTCAAGAAAAAGAAACTATTTTATAATAAATGACTCAACTTATATATAATACTACTTATGTTTGATGTTCTAGCAAAATAATATTTTTTAAGGGATTGGTAGACGTAGTAGCGGTTACTAATTTCAAGTGCTGTTTTTTTTCCAATTAGGTACTAATCATCTGTTTAATGACTAACAAAAAGCAGTCACTTCAACTAAAAATATAAATTAGAAAAAAATAAAAATAAACTATGTAAAATATAAAATAGAAAAAAATATACAATATTTTCTACATCGATTAAAATTTATAAGTGTAGACATCTATTTACATGTCAAGAAATAAATAGTTCAATTGAAATATATTCAATGTCCTTGCACCTCAAAAACACACCTACACCTTCCATACAAATAATAACCAAACTTTGTTACTTTTTTACCAAGGGAAATGATAACAATGAAGCACTAAAAAATAAAAGTCCTGAAAGTTTAAAACACATTATTGGCCAAACTTGCAAATTCCATATCAAAGTGTCAATGTACAACTTCCTATCTTCACGTCAAACTTTCACTGTCTCCCGTATTATTCCGAACGACGTTGGCTTGAGCAACGAGGCGTCCGGAATAAACAACCCCATATTTGGTGACTGTGCAATTATTTTCAAGGCTCGGAACACACATCGAAACAAAATATCCGATGAAGACGTGAAGTACGAGAAGCACCCCCGTTTAGACAACTAAACCAGCTTTTTCACCTCACATTACAAGTTGTTTCTTTGATTTAATTTAAAATCATTCTCAATGTTACAAGTTTTTTTCAATTCTCTGTCCCTCCATACTATTCATAAGTTCTATCTTATTTCCCCTTTTCTGGTTTAACGTTGACGAGATCACCTTTATGTAAAATTACTTCAACTCAATATTCATTACTATCAAAATGTTGTGTTTTGTTAAATACGCATACGTTAATAAAGGCATCCAAAGTTTATTCAATCTATCATGACACAAACCTGCAAATGGCTTCATTAATCCAAGGTGTAGATAATGTGTTGATAAAGAGATTGCATGAAACAAAAGAATTTATTGTAAGGTAAGATGAACTATATTTATCTTCTTTTTTTTACATATTTGAAAAACCTAAATTGAATATGAATCAAGACAAAGAAAAAAGTTAAATAGGTTTGTTTAAAATAAAATTTCTTTAGAATAAACAATTTTCATAATATAATATATAATCAATTAGCTTATATAGCATAATTTAGTTATTATATATATGGAAAAATACTAAAATTTAACTTTTTATTATATATCTAGATTTTTTCATTCATAAATCAAAACCCTCTAATTACCTGAAACTAAATCTTCTTCTTCGTCCAATTCTTCATCTCTTTTTATTACCTAAGTCTATTTCGATTTTGTTAAAAAAAATCTTTGAAAATAAAGGTTTTTGTTTTAAATTTTAAATATATTTATGGACCAAGGACTATATAATATGTAACTTAATCTTCGTTATTCGAATTCGAATGACCTTTGAATGTCCATATTACACGTCAGTTGATTTACAGTGATAAAGTTGTTTAATCTTCTGTTGAAACTATATTCACCACTTTTGAATCTCCATAGTTACTTTTTATTTTTATTTTTTATACCATCCAAAATAATTGGGTTGAATATCTTATATACATGTCATTTTTCCGTTTAGTCAATCCAACTAATAATTCTGATATCTAAAATTTGTTCCCTTTCTCTTAATTAGAAAAACTATAAAAGGATTTGAGGTTATTGTATCTTATCGATGTAATTATTCGAAAAGAATAACATCTTATGCAATTTGGATATTTCAATGACATAATTTTATAAATAAATACTACTTCATGAAAGATATATTCTTAAATTGTTCTTTGATAATATTATAAGTATAGTCTTCAAATAATTTCACACATGTACTTTTGATCTTTAAATAATAAATAAAACCAGACCAGAATCTTGATTGAAGTCTGCTTCATAACTATAACTCATAACTGAAAATTGCACTATTTGCCTTCAAACATTCAAAGGACGAGATGTCATTAATAATCTAGCCCGCAACCACATCTAGCACCATGATTGCATAATAAGTTGGCTTAACGCAAATAAAAATTGTCCAATATATAGGGCAACATATCTTAAAATTTTTTCATTCGAAATAATAATAAAATTATCCATTTCTGATGCACATACCTTTCATTTCAGAAATACAACGCAAATCACAAAATTTGACAAGTTACATAACAAATAAACTATACCTAAATGTTCCTAACTTTTTTACAACTTTTAACCGTTTAATTAAATTGTGTTTAAAACTAAAAACAAAAAAGAAAAAAGTTATGTGGATAAAAGAGACTTGGTGAAGTGTACTTGCTACATTATAGTTATATCATATGGTAAGAAACTATTATATATTATAAAACAAGTACAGAACAATAGAAGTATATATGTCACTACAACTTAACTTTTACCATAATTATAATCATCAATTGGTCAAAAAAAATTGTATTAATTAGTTTCTTATAACCATAAATTTTCAATGAAAGATTTTTGACCATTCAATTTTGATCAAAATCTATCAAAACAATTGTTTTTGGACCAATTTATTATTATAATCATGGTCAAAGTTGAGTTGATTTCTAGCTTATCGTCAAAAAGTGGTCACAATATTTTGATAATATATCGAGTGGTTAAAATATTTTGATTATATAATAACCAAATATTTAATTCTCTAAGAATTGATAAGTTTTTGGTCATATTTATGTTGACTAAAATTTTGGTCAAATTTTGTTTGGTCACAATATATCATATTTTCTTGTAGTGTATATGATGAAAAGAAGAAGAAAAGAAAAAGAGAATGAAAAAGACAAGAAAGAGTAGGAGGAAGATGGGGAAAAAGAGGAAAAGAATAATGAGAAGGGAGACGGAAAAGAGTAGGAAGAGAAGTAGAAGTAGAATGAAGATATGAGGAAGAATAAAAGAATGAAAAAATAAAAGTTGATGAGATTTTTCTAAAAATATGTATAAATTGATGGTTTTATAAAAAAGTAAATACTCTATATCAAATAGACATTCTATATGTATATTAGTTTTTAATATAAAATAAGTTAATAATATATTCATTTTAGTAGAAAAAATTGTTCATTTAAAAAAGCTTTATTGGAAGGTGGATTTTAATGGATATAAAATTTTTTTAAAAATCATTATTATACAATCAATGATTTTAAATTTTTTTATTCAAATAATATATTATTCAAACACTGATTTTAAATTTATTGCGGATATCTTTCGATAATACAAAGGTTTGAAATCCTTATATAAATCTTGATGTTTGAGTTGATTCATAAAAAAAAAGTAATATGTATGTATTATCATTACAATCATATACAAACATCAACAATAATAATTACAATCGTGTAAACTTCAATGGTGCTCATATATATATATATTGTTTTGTATCTTTCATGATATATGATGCCCATGTATATATTAATGTTATCCGGTAAATGTGTTCATGTGAGTATATATATATAACGTACACGATAAACTTTTATCATAAGAATTTTTTAGTTTTGATTTCAAAATCCAGTCGGTTTAATTTCTAAATATAGTTTGTTCGATTTTTAAATCTACTTTTAATAACTTTAAATCTAAGAATTCTAGATGGATGTTCAAATCTTATAATATTTCTAAATTCATTAAAATCTATCTTCCAATAAATTTATTAAAGTATTGAAATGTATTCTATTTGATTTTAGAATCTAAGAATTGTATATAGATTGTTGGCAAAAAAAGAAAGAATTGTATATAGATTTAGAAGTCTTTATAGATTTCTAAATCTATTAAAATTCATCCTCCAAAAACCTCTTAAATCTTAGTATGTATAGAAAAAAACTACGGTTTTTAAGAAGAATTTTTAACTTTGGTTTATTTTATATTTTATTTTAAGTTATATTGAAAATAAAATTAGGGTATGAGAGAAGGAGTGAAGAAAAAAAAAATTAAATGCAACGGGTATAATGAAAAATAATGTAGAAAATATGATGAATATTAGTGTTTTTAGGGTTTTATGTTATAAAGTTAATTATTAACACTTTTTATCTTATTTTTGTTAATTTTTCTATTTTAATGTTTAATAAAAAAATAAAAATTAGCGAAATAGGCAAAGAGAAGTTTCAAAATTACACTTATCATTTAGAATTTGCAGGGTTTGAAGTTTGATTTAATTAAAAACTTGACAAAGAAGAAATAAAGCAAAGATGAATATTGAACGTAAGAAGATAGGAGAAGCTTAAAAAATGAAAAGAATTTATGATGATGTTGTTACGGTGAGACTTTAGAGTCTAACCTAAAACATATTGCAAAAATTTAAGTGTAGTATACCACTACACCAATATAATCTTTTGTAAATTGATGCCCCTAAAGTTGTTAAACATTTTGTTGTCTAAAACACATGCTTGCTAAACTTATGCCCCTGACCGGACCTATAGAAAATATCGAGTTGTTTCTGATCAACTTGGCTCCATAGGTGAACATGTACCTGAGTCTATGAAGATATTCAACTTCCTAACTGGTCTTGGCAGAGAATACAATTCGGTTTGGATTTTAGTCAACATTCTTTGTCAAGGGTTCCAAGGCCAACTGTCAATGATGTTTTCTCAGGTTAGTGGATTTGGTTAAAGATCACTAGCATATGATGAACCTACTCAAGTTTCACCGCACATGACCTTTCAGACCCAGAACACCAACTCTCCAAATCAGTAAAATCACTACGGTTCTGCATCTCAAAGTCGTGGTTCTCTACGTCGCAACAACAGAGGAAGAGGAGGTTACTCCTCATGTGGAATAAGTATTCCTCAACAAGTCTCTTCTTCTCAATCTCAGAACTACTCTTCCTATCAACGACCAGTTTGCCAAATTTGTGGCAGAACATGTCACACTCCTCGAGATGCTGGAACCAATTCGATAATAACTATCAATAATAAGAGTTTCCTAAGCGTTAGCTCCTCTGCAAATTATTGGATTTTGCTCTTGTATTATACATGATGCCATTGATTCAAATACAGAGCATGGTAGAGAAATAACAAAGAATGAAAAAGTGGAAAAGTTTCTTTATAAATCTCGATAACTGTATGCAAAGACAACATCTAACTTATATAAGAATTATAAAGTCACAAAGACAACCATTGCAACTTTCTAAAATAGCGACCGTTCGTAACAAGTAACGTAACATGTACCCTTTCATTTTACACCTAATAAAAGCAAGGTTTTGAAACCTCTTAAGCCATCCAACTCATCTTTCTCATACTCCTATCATCTTGCCACATTACTCCTATCTTCTTGCCACATCAGCTTTTGTTATAGAAATTTTTTTATTTTTAATAAAAAAAATCAAAAGACAATTGGTATTTACTTAATCACATTACTTATTATAATATGGACATTCAAAGGTTTCACATCAAATTAAGTTATATTATGTTATAATCTATACTAAACCAATATATTGATTAGAAATACTTAATCACATTACTTACTATAATATGGACATTCAAAAGTCTCACATCAAATTAAGTCATATTATGTTGTAATCTATACTAAACCAATATATTGATTAGAAGTATAATATATCGTATTCTATGACCAAAATTATTAGAAGAGTTATCTAAATTACCAAACAAAAAAGAATACGATTCTTTTAAAAAATATGACAAAAATATTTTTCTACTTAATAAACTATCCATAATCTCAATACCTATTAAAAATGACTAAACTGGTAAATAATATTTTACGTAGTAAAACCTAAACTTACTATTTAAGAATAATCAAACTAACTAACTTATCAAAATACTGCAATTTAGTGGTCAAGAAAAAGAAACTATTTTATTATAAATGCCTCATATATATATATATATAATACTACTTAGGTTTGATGTTCTAACAAAATAATTTTTTTAAAGGATTGGTAGACGTAGTAGCGGTTACTAATTTCAAGTGATGTTTTTTTTTTCCAATTAAGTACTAATCATCTGTTTAATGACTAACAAAAATCAGTCACTTCAACTAAAAAATATAAATTAGAAAAAATATAAAAATAAACTATGTAAAATTTAAAATAGAAAAAAAAAATACAATATTTTCTACATCGATTAAAATTTATAAGTGTAGACATCTATCTACATGTCAGGAAATAAATAGTTCAATTGAGGTATATTCAATGTCTTTGCACCCTAGAAACACACCTACACATTCCATACAAATAACAACCAAACTTTGTTACCTTTTTACCCCAGAGAGATGATAACAATGAAGCACTAAAAACTAAAACTCCTGCAAGTTTTAAAACACATTATTGGCCAAACTTGCAAATTCCATATCAAAGTATCAATGTACAACTTCCTAGCTTCACTGGTCAAACTTTCACTGTCTCCCATATTATGTCCGAACGACGTTGCGTTGGCTTGAACGACGAGGCGTCCGCAATAAACAACTCCATATCTGCTGGCTGTGCAATTCTTTTCAAGGCTCGAAACACACATCCAAACAAATTATCTGATGAAGACGGTGAAGAACGAGAAGCGCCCCCCGTCTAGACAACTAAACCAGCTTATTCACCTCACATTACAAGTTGTTTCTTTGATTTAATTTAAAATCATTCTCAATGTTACAAAATTTTTTTTTTTCGATTTCCTGACCCTTCATACTATTCATAAGTTCCATCTTATTTTCCCTTTTTTGGTTTAACATTGCACTACTACGAGATCACCTTTCTATAAAATTATTTCCACTCAATATTCATTACTATCAAAATGTTGTGTGTTTGTTAAATACGCATACATTAATAAAGTCATTCAATGTTTATTGAATCTATCATGACACAAACCTGCAAATGGCTTCATTAATCCAATGTGTAGATAATGTGTTGATAAAAAATATTGCATGAAACAAAAGAATTTATTGTAAGGTAAGATGAACTATATTTATCTTCTTTTCCTTTACTTATTTGAAAAACCTAAATTGAATATGAACCGAGTCAAGGAAAAAAAGTTAAATAGGTTTTTTTTAAAATAAACAATTTTCATAATATATATTATATAATCAATTAGCTTATATAGCATAATTTAGTTATTATATATTTGGAAAAATACTAAAATTTAATCATTTATTATATATCTACATTTTGTCATTCATAAATCAAAACCCTCTAATTACCTGAAACTAAATCTTCTTCTTCGTCCAATTCTTCATCTCTTTTTATTAACTAAGTCCATTTCGATTTTGTTAAAAAACAATCTTTGAAAATAAAGGTTTTGTTTTACATTTTAAATATTTTCATGGACCAAAGAGTATATAATATGTAACTTAATCTTCGTTTATTCGAATTTAAAAAAGACCTTTGAATTGTCCATATTACACGGTCGGTTGATTTACAGTGACGAAGTTGTTTAATCTTCTATTGAAACTATACATATTCACCACTTTTGAATGTCCATAGTTACTTTTTATTTCTATTTTTATACAATACAAAATAATTGGGGTTGTTTGAATATCTTATATACATGTCATTTTTCCGTTTAGTCACTCCAACTAATAATTCTGATATCTAGAATTTGTTCCATTTCTCTTAATTAGAAAAAACTATAAAAGGATTTGAGGTTATTGTATCTTATCGATCTAATTATTCGAAAAGAATAACATCTTATGCAATTTGGGTATTTCAATGACATAATTTTATAAATAAATACTAATTCATAAAAGATATATTCTTAAAATGTTCTTCAGATAATATTATAAGTATAGTCTTCAAATAATTTCACACATGTACTTTTGATCTTTAAATAATAAAATAAAACCAGACCAGAGTCCTGATTGAAGTCTACTTCATAACTATAACTCATAATTGAAAATTGCACTATTTGCCTTAAAACATTTAAAGGACGAGATACCATTTATAATCTAGCCTGCAACCACATCTACCACCATGATTGCATAATAAGTTGGCTTAACGCAAATAAAAATTGTTCAATATGTAGGGCAACTTGATATTTAATTTTTTCCATTCGAAATAATAATAAAATTATCCATTTCTGATGCACATACCTTTCATTTCAGAAATACAACGCAAATCACAAAAATTTGACAAGTTACTCAACAAATAAACTACACATAAATGTTTCTAAACTAAAAAACCGGGTGCGTAGCCCGGTCAATCCCCTAGTTATATAAAATAACATAAGACAAAACTCAATTATCACCAACACTCCCTCTTAATTTAGTTTTGGTCTTACACTAATCTTCCTTCTTAGTTGGTCTTAGCTTTTGGCTTCAAACGAGTTGAATGCCATCTTTGTCTCCCTCTTGGTAATTTCTTTCTTATCACACAAGATAATAACTTGTCTTTTCATCCCTTTGATTAAGTTTTTTCTTTTTCTCTTGTAATATGACATAGGAACTCTTGGAATTTCTCTTTTCCTGCTAAGTTTCTCCTCAGTCATCTTCAAATTTTCTCTACGTGAGCGCTGTCACGTCTTCTCCACGATCTTCGGTAAACAGTGCCACGTCTTTTCTCCATGATCTTCTATTACATTCACGGTCCGTTGACCTTACAGACTCTTTCCACTCGCTCTCTTTTCTCTTTTATTCTTTTATTTATTTATTTATTTTAGGTGTCTTTTCTTCTCATACATTTTGGTGTCTTCACCTTTCAATGATTGCCTTCTTTTGTGATCACAACCTTTTGTATTTACTCCTTATAGTGATTGCACTATTTTTGTGTTTGCATCCTTTCTTCACACCCTTACGGTAGTACCCAATCATTCGTACCCGTTCGTTCGTTAACTCTTTTTATCTTAGACCTTGTTTAGCCTCTAGGACGTGGTATTCCTTCCTCTTTCCCTTTGGAATTTCATCTGAATTCAATCTGGTGCCGAACCATTAATGGTTTGGCATTCTTTGTGGTTGTAATCTTCGATCCTTGACTCTTCTTTTTTCGTTCGTAGAACCTTATTTTTTTTAAAATAGAAACTTTTTATCCATTAATACTTGTTGGTCTTAACAACGATTTTACATCAACACAAGACTGACAACTTGTATAGTAATTTACATGAACAACTTTAACTTTTCGTAACATAACTATCCACTTGATAAGTTTACGACTAACACACATCTCTCTATTTTTTATTTTAACTTAATAATAAATAAATCTGACCAACTCAATTATAAACTATTACTTCTCCTTAATTGAATGTTGTTCTAACATCAATTAGCTTTGACGTTTGTTCAAAAACTTGTTTTGTCGGGCTAAATGCTTCCGTAAAAAAACCACTTGCACTTCTCTTTAAAGATAACTTCTTTTGCGCTGTTTCATGACGTCTACGTTTCCAAGCATTTGAAGTGCCATCTCTATGAAACTCCTCTTCCTCTGTATTGATGACTCTTCATATCACTAAGAACATAGTGAACTCCTTCGTTTTCACTCAATGTCTTCCTTCAAAAATTCATTTTTTTCACGTGAGTTTAGTCATGTCCGCATCTTCCGTCACGTCTTGTTGATCAATTGGATTTGTATGTTTCTTCCATTTTATTTCCTTTAGATGCCATTTCTTCTCATGCCGCATTGGTATCTACACGTTTCAGTGATCATATCCCTTGATGATCACAACTTTTAGTATTCACACCATTTGGTAATCACAATCTTTGGTGTTCAAACCCTTTTGTAAATTGTATCTTTTTGCTGGTTACACCTTTTTTGTACACCCCTACGATGATACCCAATCATCCGTACCCCTTCATTCGTATCTGATGATTCATATCCCTTTCGTTCATACCCATCTCTTTGAAATTCGCAACAGATTTGATATGCTCCACGAAAACAGTTATAATTTTCTAACGATATCTTTGATTTTGATTTCGAAACCTGTTCTCAAAACTAGACAGACAAATCTTTCCGACGGTGGGTATATAAATGTTTAGTTCGTCCGCAGTGGATGGTGATATGCAGTTAAATATGCCGGTTTCAAATCTCTCTTTTCACCACTTTATCTCAAATTTATTTTTCTCTCCTTTTTTGGTGTCCTTTTTGATCACCAAATTTTTGCAGGTGAAACTCTTCACGTCTTCTTCTTCAGTAATCTCTTCAACCAAATAGTGCTCCATTTTTTTTTTCGAGGTAAGCATCTTCTTGTTGTGCATGATGTCTTCTTTTGATCACTATAACGTCTCTATGACATCTTTTTTTTTGCGTGAACCTCTTCACACCATTTTTTGATATCTCTTCAACCAGGCACCAAAAAATACCTTTTTGATAATCTTCTCTTCTTGGTTGTCATCATTTGGATATTTTCTTCTCTTAATGTCTTCCTTTTGGCATCACGTCTTTTTGACATGTTCTCCATTTTTTCTTTTTTTTTTTCTTTTTTTTTTATTACTTGAATAGTCCCATAAATTAATAAGGCTCTGATATCGTATTAAATTTTGCTATTGTATTATACATGATTCCATTGCCTTCAAATGCAGAGCATGGAAGAGAAACAACAGAAAGAATGAGAAAGTGGAAACGTTTCTTTATTAATCTCGACAACTGTTTAGTAATGACAACATCTACAGACTACCTCTACTAGTCAAGATTCATTTTTGAGTTTCTAAACAATAAAACAATAATAGTTATGGTTAAAATTTAATTTTTATTTGAATTTTAATTTTTTAAAATGTAATATCCCATTAGAAAAATGATAGGTGGCAAAAAAAATGTTTAAGAAACGTTTATAAAATCTTTTTGTTTATAGCCGTTTTCTTCTTCTTTTTTTTATTGTTTTATTTATTTTTATTTTAATACTGTTAAGAGCTTCCACCATGTACTTTGACTTATATATAGACCATCTTCAATGGGGAGAAGTTTTAATCAATAAATTAATAATATTTTTATAAAATTTTAATTTTTATTTAAAATATTATGTTCTAAAATGAATAGTCCAATAAAAAAATTGACATTTGGTAAGAGACCATATCTAAAGTCTCCTTGTTAAAAAGATCCCCTTCTCTCTTTTTCTCCTACTTTTCTTTAGTTTTTTTTTATTTTTTTCATTTTAAAAATTTTAGGGTGATTTGCTTAGATTAAGGTGAAAGTAAATGTTAATTATTTAAATAGTGCAAATTTTTGAAAATTACTATAATAGTTTTTTTTAATTTTATATATACCATTTTGCTATTTTCTAATGAGTAAAAAAAACGTTATTTACAAAAATGTCATTAATGAAATCTGTCACGTAAACGATCAACTCTACCACACTAACAAAATGCAACGTAGTAGAGAGTTAAAAGTGTGCTTAATAGAGTTTACATGAATTAAAAAATCGTGTGTATAATAAAGTTAGAATTCCAACGTAGTAAAGTTGATTTTCGCGCTTTTTTAAATCAACTCTACCACACTAACGGAATGCAAAGTAGTAGAGTTAATAAATGTGCTTAGTATAGTCATGAATTAAAAATCATGTATAGCAGAGTTAGAATTCAAGCGTATAGTAGAGTTAAAGTGTGCTTAGTAGAGTTGACATGAATTAAAAATCGTGTATAATAAAGTTAGAATTCGAGCGTAAGTAGAAGTTGATT